>JABSTQ010006625.1:0-30264 GCA_013358835.2 Ixodes persulcatus
TTTCTTTTTTATGCGTGTGAGCAGGCATTTTAAAAGCTGATCATGCAATAGGCGAGTCAGATGGCTAAGTTTGCATTATTTGAAGTTGATTGAATATATTTCTTTCCTACTGCGTCAACTTTGTAGGGTGATTTCGTCGAGGGTACTGGATGCCTGCTACCTTGGACGCAACTGCAGGTAAGCGTAGTCAGATATATTATTTTGATGTTCTTGTTCGCATTTGGGCAATTGAAATGAGGTTCTTGATTTTTTAATTTTATTTGTGTGTGTGGTGTTCGTTCATTTTCAAGAGAAAATTGAGGGTATACTTCGAGTAAATAAATTAGAGTAAGACACACAAGGCGCTTGAGTGTGTCTTTTTCGGCGTGGTCTTTTTATGTTTTCTCGTCCTTGTGTGCTGTTCTTCTCATGTCTGAATAAAACAAATTCAATTTTCATCTGGCAGAGCACTTCGGCAAAAATATTTGCATATTTTCCGAAGTTCGGCACTTAGGGTTGGCGGTCATAGGGATCTGCTGTGGTGCTGAGTAGCTAATGTGGTGTATGTTCTTCCTCAGTCCTTGTCTTAAAGCGCAATCATGTTTTTTTCACGTACAATACCAACTAGCCCAACAATCAGCACTTGTATATACTAACCTGCTACAGTAGTTGTACACCTTTGACTAAGATTTGTTAGTCACCTAAGTAAATCGGGGTGACAAATTTAAACATGACCGGTGAATACAAAGTGCTTACTAATCTATGATTACCACCCGCCATGTGATAATTTTAGTCAGTGGTAGTTAGTCAACAGTTAAACTGGTCACGTCCGGTAAGTATGGTCGATGCTTTATAATGCTGGAATCAGTGGCCCATCAAATGCTCCAAATGCGTCTTAGAAAAATCTAATATTTCTTCACAGTTTCTTCAAATTGGGGATGATATGTTTCAGCTTCATATCACATGATTTCCACATTTTTTTGGTTCCAGGCAGGCAGTGCAATCTACCCGGTGGCTGTCAGCTCAAGCCTAATTAATCCTGAGGCGCCCAGCTATGCGGCAATGGAGGGAGATCTCGAAGCCGCGTCGCCTGCTGAGGCAGTCCTGGTTGCATTCTGCCTCTAGTTCATCTTTAGCTACGACTAGAGCCCCGAAAGTGTTGTTCCAGATGCCTTTATTGCGCTTAGTGGTTTAATCTTAGAACTTTTATAAGATGTCTAGTCATGCCATTGATTTTTATGCCATTTTGTTTGTGACAGCCACAATAAAACATTGTCATGTGATTCCAAAGTGATTCCATCAAGTGTGCATTTAACCTGTAATAAGGTGGTGAACTGGGCCAGTTGGTTGCTGTTATACATGATGGGGAAAACAGCTCGGAAAGCCCGGACTACGAAGAACAAACATGACAGGACAGCACTTTTCTGTCGTGTTTGTTCTTCGTAGTTCGCGATTTCTGAGCTGTTTTCCTCATCGTGTGCATTCAACCCAAAAGTGAATCATAGTTCCCTCCAAAAGGAGGTAAAAGCAGCGCCCTCAATTACGTCGTCTTACCTCTCAAAAGGGTTGAAATTCCCCCCTAAAGGAGGTAAAGGCTGACCCATAAAGGATGCACTTTTAACACCAAAAGGAACTAAGGTTACCTCCAAAAGGAGGCAATGTTGCACCCTAACCCAGGGGGTAAGTTTGCACCCTCGATGCAGGGGGTAACGATACCTCCAAAAGGGGTTGCCCTGTGTGCAAGTCAGTTACCCCCTTAACCCTTTTTTTTAAGAGTGTGGAAGCCGGCACGTGACATTGTCGGATGTCACGATCCTGGCGGTTGGAGCTGCATGTCCCGGCAAAGAGTACAAGTGAGTGTTGCCGTCGTCACGGCGTCCCAACTCCCGGCTGTTGAAGCTAGAGTTCCTGTATAGGCTCCCTACGGGAGTCAGAGTTGCGCGTTTGATTCCACATGCCACGTGCCGCCCTCGCCGCTATTCGCCGAGATTCGATCACGTTAGGAGCCGTATCAAGTGTCGTGCAGCAAAGTAGACGTTGCACGCGCCCCGGCGTACGTTCCCAGGCTTTTGAGCCCGCCGCGCGCCTCGAACGCGCGGCGCTGCTATTCGCCGAATTCAGTCACGCGATGAGCTGAATCCACATACCATGCGTGAACGCGCAACTCTGGCTCCCGTAGGGAGCCTATAGACCTTTCCAAAAACGAGCTTGTGGCCGGTGCCATTTTGAGCGTTCGTGCGTATGGCGCGTGCTTTGCTCGCTTTCCGAAGCGACGAACACGCACGTGCTGGGCTGTGAAGATCGCACGCTGGACTGTGATTTTGTAAACATTAGAAAGGTCTATACAGGAACTCTAGTTGAAGCTTCCGTGGACCGTAAGACTGGAAGCGACCCGCAGCAGAACAGTCGTCTGCCAGAACACCCGTGCTGCGACACCGCCAGGATGGCGACCGGCGAAGGCGCGACACTTTTGTGACGCCGTCGGGCGGAAACCGAATGGCAACTGTTTAGGGCACGTTAAACGCACTGGTCGGAAATGTGTTCCAGGCGCCGCAGTGGGGCTACATGCTAATGGCGGCTAGAAACACTACGGAGCTGTGGGGGGTCTGCACACGCGAAAGTCGGAGTTTCGAGACGAGAAGCGAGGTACGTGGCTAAACCCACCTTGCCGGTTGCACGCTTTACGGCGTGAAGCGCCAGCTCCGACTGAGGCTTTCCTTGGGGTTTCGGTCCTGGCGGGATTTTCTGCGATGGCTTTGCCGGCGCTTCGTTAAGAGTGTTCGTAAAAGGATGGGCAAGTCAAATTTGGGGGTTTTACCATGGCCTCCGAGATCCCGAAGCGCGTGCGCGAAGGCTGCTCCGGCCGTTCCATTCGTCTCGCTCCCCAGCAGAAAAGTGTAATTGCGCTAACTCCGTCGCTCGCCGCGAGGCGGCGCTGTCTGCCCAGACATAACAGTTTTTCTTCTTTTCTCTCTCTTTTTGAGAGTTGATAGGAAGTGACTATGCGGTAGCAGTGTTAGGTTTGAACAGCAGCAGTTGGGATTAGTAGAGGCTACTACGAAGTTAGTTTCGTAGGCTGTTTGAATTTTTGGCGGGAAGTGACGGTTTGTTCCCGGTCTAGATATGGGTCTAGATTTGGGTCGGCAGGACAAGGGTGGGGACGAGTTGGTGCAGTGTGAGGGGTGTGGGCGGTGGTGTTACTTAGAGGAGACCGGTTTCGGGAGTCTGGAGGAGGCGAAGGGGATGAGTTTCGAGTGTCGGCTTTGTGTGAAGCTTCAGCAGGTAACTGGGGAATGGGAGGGTAGAGTTCGGGAGATTGAGGCCGAGCTTAAAGGGGCACTGACAACCCAAAGGTCGTATTTTTTTTTATTGTCTAAAACGATGCAACTTGTAGTCATAGACACGCAAAAAAAAACCGCATCGCGAAAAAAAATTTTCCCGCGAGCGCGCGCGCCTTTTTAGTTTTGGCATTTGTATTTCCCGCGGTCACCTCCTCGCTTCTTTTGATCGGTGACGTCAAAAATCAGGAAATTTAGAAGCTTTGTAGGTGACATTTCTATAACATTTAATAACAGCCATCATAAAACATGTTTTCTAACACAATTGCGAACGCACTACGGCCCCTCTTTTTGAAATACCAGAAATCAGAGTTCGGTGTGATGTTGCTTCCTAGATTTGTACCCTCCCTCGGAAAACTTGGCAGCGCCCGTTGGCGAGTCGGAGAAAGACCGGTTTTTTCCCGCCGGCGCCTTTCTATCCCTCACCTCCTCCTCGGTCGGGGTCGCCGTGACAACGGCGGATGTCCGAAAGAAAGTCGAGTCGCAGGAGACCGCAAAATGTGACTCACTGCACTGGCGCGGACCGCGCGGGAACTTCAAATTCGGCATTTGGAAATTGTCTTTTTTAATTCACAAATACTGAATTTTAAAGTTTCAAATTTTGAGGGTAATGTCCCGGCATCGTTTTCAATCGTTTCGGATAATAAAAAAAAATATGATTTTGGTGTGTCAGTGCCCCTTTAAGGCAGAAGGAGAGAAGCGGGTGGGTCTCGAGGCCCAGGTTGAGGAGCTGACTAGGCAGCTTAATCATGAGAGGGAGCAGCGGGTCGGTCTCGAGAAGCAGGTGGAAGAGCTGGGGGAAGTATGGAAGGCGGGTTTAGAGGAGTGTAAGAGGGAGTGTGACAGTAGGGTAGAGCGCCTGGAAGGGGTAATTCGAGCGAGTGAGAGTAGCGAGGGAAGAAAGGAAGTGTCAGTTCTAGCGGGACGAACCGCCGGTCCGCAGGCTGGGGTCGCTGGTGGTCAGGAGTCCAGCCTGTTGAACGACGGGCTCGACGACGCTGGAGAGCTAAGTGACCCTCAGCTCAATAGCGCCTTCGAGCAGCAGGCGTCGGGCAGTCAGGTGACAGCAGATAAGTCGCAGGACAAGGGCGCGCAGGTACCAGGGGGATCTAGGGTACTGGTAGTGGGGAGCTCTAACGTAGCACGGGTTAAGAGGGGTGTACTGAACAGGGTGAAGAGAGACCAGAGGGTAACCGTAGAGGTCCAGCCAGGGAAGTGTATGGTGGATGCTATGACCGCAGCACGTGAGGGGGTGTGGGATAACCGGGAGGGAAGGAACCTAGTAATAGTTCACGCGGGGCTTAATGATGTGCTCCAGGGTAGGAGCCAGAACCTCGGAAAGCAGCTAAACGTGGGAATGCGTAAGCTGAGGGACGTGTCTGAGAATGTGCACGTGGTTGTGTGCACCATTCCAGAAGTTCGGGGGCAGTCCGGGGTAACGGAGAGGAGGGTTGTCGAAGCCAACGGAGTAATTAAGGGTATGAGTCGACAGCTTCGGTACGACGTAATGGAAGTAAACAGGGAAGTGTACGAGGCTGGCTCCCGCCCTTTTGCAGATGGCATTCACTACAGTGAGGCCACGGGTTACAGGGTGGGGGATAGGATGGGCCGCACGGTGACTGCTTTTTTGGGGGGACCAAGGGCCCTGGGGGTACTGAAGTAACTGAAAACCCAACAAAGTCAGGAGAGGCACCCAGGGTTAAAAAGAGGAGAAAACGTAAGAACAGGTATAAACAAACAACACAATCAGACATTGGATATATTAACATGCAGGGTGGTAGAAATAGGTTAAAATGGGAAGAGGTAGAGGAGCAACTAAGAAAGGAGGATTTAGTGGTGTATGGGTTTGTGGAAACGCATCTCAGAGACATGGAGCAGCCACCTTGCAACCCTGACTATGTGTGGGAAGAATGCAACAGAACGGAGGGACTGAGGAAGGGAGGTGGAATTGGAGCATTTATTAAGAAGAACATGAACTTTCAAAGGCTCAGAAAGGAGTGCGCCGAACACTTGTGGCTGAAAGGAAAAGTCGCTGGGGAATCAACACTCCTTGGAGTTGTTTACTTATGGACAGGGAAAGGTGCTAAAGAGGAAAACAGAAAAATGATTGATTGCATATCAAGAGACATTAGTGAGCTAGGGGAAGGCTCTGAAATAATTATTATGGGAGACATGAATGCCCATATCGAGGGTCTGGATGGGTATACGGACTCAACTGGAAGCATATTATTAGAACTGGTGGAAAAGCATGACTTAGTTTTATGTAATACCAGTCAGAAGTGTGACGGGCACATAACATGGGAAACTGGCAATCTACATTCAACTATAGATTACGTACTTATGTCACACAAAATATATGGTAAGTTACAAGTAATGAAAATAGATGAAGAAGGTTCCAAAAGTCTTGGTAGTGATCATAAACGTATTAAGCTGAATTTTGCCAGAGAAGTAAATACTGAAACTAGACAACATAATTCAAAGCAGACTTTCTGCAGCGACAAAGAGTTGGAAATAGTTGCTGAAAGAATAGAGGAAGCAGTTTCAGGGCAACGGTATACAGATTGGACCTATGAGAGCCTAACTGGACTTTTTGTTCTGGAACTGGACAAAGTTCAGAGTAAACGAAAGGGGAAGCGAAGACATAGACCGAAAAGCTGGTGGGACAAAGAAGTGAAGCAAGCGATACAAAAACGTCAGGAAGCCTCTAGAGAACACAGGCATTCCAAGCGTAGTGGGGAGTCGGAAACGGAAGTAAAAAGAAGATGGGACACTTTTATAACATTTCGCCGAGAGGCATCCAGTTTGATCAATGCGAAAATTCAGAGAAAGGGTGAAGAATGGATGAGTAATGTAAGCAAGAAAGATAGAAACGCAGCCAAGAAGTTTTGGGAGCACTTGAACTCACTCGGTGAAACGACGCAAGCTAGACAGAGGTTCATACTCTCGCATCAGGGAGATCAATTAGAGGGAGATGATGCGATACGATATATAGGAGCAGTCGATGGAGGAGAAATTTCGGGAACGGGTACATGTGGAAGATAGGAGAACCGAAGGCAGTACCAGTCCAGCTTTTGACATCGCGGATTTTGGACAAAGAGAATGGGAAAAGGCGGAACGAAGAGTCCCTAGTGGCACGTCGACAGGCACAGATGGTATCCCAATCAAGCTGGTGAAGAATTTGGGTCCTAAATCTAAGGCAAAACTAAGGGAGGTAGTGAGCACTATGGTAACAAAAGGAAATATTCCAGATGAATGGAGGCTTAGTAGGATGAGTATGATATATAAGGGAAAGGGAGATAAGTCTGACATTAGGAATTATCGTCCCATAACCGTGACACCAGTTATTTACAGGTTGGTAATGCAGATTATAAAGAACAGACTGGAGGAATGGGTAGATTGCGAGGGCATACTGGGCGAGTTACAGAACGGGTTTCGGAAACAAAGAAGGTTGGAAGACAATATATTTTCTCTAACACAGTGTATAGAAATTGCGCAAAAAGAAAACAGACAGCTCTGGCTGGCATTTCTGGATATCAAGGGTGCCTATGACAATGTGAACCAAAAAACTCTGTGGGACATAGTGGAGAGCTTAAACCTAGATGAAGGGCTAACAGCAATATTAAGGAACATTTACAAAGATAATAAGGTGATTATAACATGGGAAGGAAAGGCAACGGGGAAAATAGAGATAGGACGAGGCCTTAGGCAGGGGTGCCCGTTATCGCCTTTGCTGTTTATGTTGTATCTGAGAGGATTGGAGGATAGACTAGAGAAGAGTGGGCTTGGATTTGACCTCTCGTACAGTAAGCTAGGCCAAACAATTCAGCAATCTTTACCGGGACTGATATATGCGGATGATATCGTACTAATGGCTAACAACAGGATAGATTTGCAGGAATTAATGAGCATATGTGGTAGGGAAGGAGAGGAATTAGGTTTAGAATTCAGTAGTGAAAAATCAGCAGTCATGATTTTTAACAATGATGATGTTGAGAGACTGAAGATACAGAATATCACAGTTGAGAGAGCTACTAAATACAAGTATCTAGGAGTATGGATATGTGGTGGTGCAGAATATCTCAGTGAGCATGAAAAGTATATAATAGGTAAGGGCAACAGAAATGCGGCTGTAATGAAAAATAGAGCACTTTGGAATTACAACAGGTATGAGGTGGTGAGAGAGATTTGGAAAGGGGTCATGGTGCCTGGCTTGACTTTTGGAAACGCAGTGCTATGCATGAAATCCGAAGTGCATGCAAGACTAGAAATAAAACAGCGTGGAGTAGGTAGGCTGGCTTTGGGGGCACATTGCAAAACACCGAACCAGGGAGTACAAGGAGACATGGGATGGGCGTCGTTTGAGGGCAGGGAAGCTGTGAGCAAGATAGAATTTGAGGATCGCTTGAGGCAAATGGGTGGGGAGCAATGGGCACGAAAGGTTTTCAGCTATTTATACATGAGGAGTATAGACACAAAATGGAGACAGCGCACTAGGAAATTAAGAGGAAAGTTTTTAGGCTATAGTGGGGTTACGGAAGAGCAGGTCTCAGTTAAGAAGAAAGTTAAAGCCACAGAAAGAGATCGGTGGTTAGAGGGAATGTAGACAAAGAAGGCTCTGGAAGGCTATAGATTAAACAAAACAGTTATTGCCAAAGAAAGCATTTATGACAATTCTAGGGGAAGCTCATTGTTGTTTGAGGCAAGGACAGGTGTTTTGCGAACCAGAACATACAGAGCGAAGTACCAGGAAATGGACACAGTGTGCGCTGCTTGTGGAGAGGAGGACGAGACGGCTGAGCACTTGATACTCTACTGTAAAGGGCTTCACCCTATGCATACCGAAGACAACATAGATTTAATAAGGTCATTGGGTTTTAGAGACAGCGAAGGAAAAGTGGATTTCAAGACAGTAGAGATTACCAAGCAAAGATTAAGTGAATGGTGGCAGAAAGCGAGAGAAAACTAGGCATTTTCTTATTAACTGATGGCAAGGGGGATTTATAGCCTCACTTTCTTTTCAGTACAGAGTGAATATAGTTTTCACATTTAAATATTCTAAGCTTAAAGGGTAAGACAAAATGGCTAGGTGGCGTAAGCTACCGCCCGATCCAAAGGGCTCAGCCGTATTCATCCATCCATCCATCCAACAACAGCTTCCCCTAGAATTTATGACAATTCTAGGGGAAGCTCATTGTTGTTTGAGGCAAGGACAGGTGTTTTGCGAACCAGAACATACAGAGCGAAGTACCAGGAAATGGACACAGTGTGCGCTGCTTGTGGAGAGGAGGACGAGACGGCTGAGCACTTGATACTCTACTGTAAAGGGCTTCACCCTATGCATACCGTAGACAACATAGATTTAATAAGGTCATTGGGTTTTAGAGACAGCGAAGGAAAAGTGGATTTCAAGACAGTAGAGATTACCAAGCAAAGATTAAGTGAATGGTGGCAGAAAGCGAGAGAAAACTAGGCATTTTCTTATTAACTGATGGCAAGGGGGATTTATAGCCTCACTTTCTTTTCAGTACAGAGGGAATATAGTTTTCACATTTAAATATTCTAAGCTTAAAGGGTAAGACAAAATGGCTAGGTGGCGTAAGCTACCGCCCGATCCAAAGGGCTCAGCCGTATTCATCCATCCATCCATCCATAATAAGTCATAACAGAGGGGCGAGCCGTCAGCGTCGCAGGTAGAGATCTCAGACCACAGTGAATAAGCGCTTTCAATTCTGTAGAATTTCTTAATTGCTGTAGATAATGCTGTGTGCATGCAGTTTTGAGTTTTTATTGTATTGTTTACTTGTGCAGTACATATATGATTTGATGTGCTCTATTTTTCATGCCTCGTGATGTCCTTGTGACCTGTCAAAATGTGTTGCACTAAGCTGTGTGTTCAATCATCGCGTTTCACACTTGCCCTAAAAGCTGCCATCCACAATATTTGTCATAACATGGCAATACTCCGCAAAAAAAAAAAAAAAGTGTCGTCGGCTTTGTTTCATGTTTGTAACTTGACCGGCATCCGTGCAAACTTTGTTCTACTGTATTATGTGCTATGTTTGTGACTCTTTTTGATTGAATTATACCATGCAGAGATCCAATAAACAGTCCCCTACGTGAAAAAATGCTTTCTCGTCTGAATGGGATCGCCTGGAAATGGTGTCCTGTGACGGGCGCTTCAAATAAAGCAATTATGCAACGCGAGAACGCGAGGAACGGAAACCAAAATACCATGAAGGCCGCCATCTTTGAAAGCAAAACAACAAAACAGAAGCATAAAAAGTGGTTTAGTTCGCGATATGTGGTGAGGGGCGCTGCATGCAAAAATACTCTCAACACCATGTCTTCCGATTACCACAGGCTTATTCTACAGTGGGCAAGCTGTATATGATAAACTGTGGGCCAGACCACAGTGAATAAGCATACAGTGGTCCCACTCAAGGCCACTTCCGGTAATCGCGCATACACAGCGCTCCTCAAGCCGGATGGCGACAACTGAAGGTTTAAAACAAAAACAAACAAAACAACATGGTTAAAAAGAATCGCAATGAACTGAATTGAGTGCGTTAATGTTAATATTTTTAGAAAACATAATAAGCTAGGTTAAAATTATAATTTAATATGCAATGGAAAAAATCTAGCAGTGACCGTTAGCTTTAGAAGTTCATTGCCCTTACCGAAGCCATGTTTTTAAACGTCGCTGGTCGCGTTGTCGGCGTTGTCGGTGCTGCTGTTCTGCGAATTTCTCTTTCCTTGTACATTTCCCTTTCGGTTGGATCCTCGCTTGGCGTTTTAATTTCACGTGAGTTACCGAATGACGCTATGAATGTGTTCTAAATGGGCCTGATCAGGCAAGAAGCCAAAAAGCCGGGGACTCACTTCGCCGTTCGAGATTCCGGGATTCCGCTTCAAGTTCGTTGCTGGTGAGTGCAAACATTTCTTAAAGTGCTCGTGCTGTCCTTCGCGTCAGGCCATGGCACGATCGTCTTTTCTCCAACGCAGTGTATGCGACTTGGTTAATTTCTTAGGCACGTCGGACGTGACTTGTTAAACGGTCGAACGTAATTAATTGCTTGTTCACGCTTAATGATTTCGCAACCTCCACGTATCAAAGCTTTCACACCACTTTACTGGAAAAATATAAATATCGTGGCAAATGACGCGAATCAGGACCGAACCTGGGATTTGCTAATCTGCAAAATCATAAAAGAGAAGTTGGCATCATAGTATAACATATAAAACAAAAAAACAAGAAAACCACTCAACATTATAAAAAGTGAATGTACCAGTTGTTATATATTTGCAAACAGGCTAAGCAAGTTGACGGGGTACATTGAACGTAATTCTGAACTGACTAGTCAGATGGATGTCCCTTGAAGGGAATTAACGGGAAGGCACCTCTAAAAAAAAGCGTTGCTCAAATATGCCAGTTTCCTGGACTCACACCTATCTTCTCTCTCCTCAGGTCATCCTGTGGGTATGGCAGCATGTGGCACCTGTCGTTCAGCATGTGTCGAGAACCTCTCCCCCGTCAAGCTCCAGACATAATTTATCTCCGCTGGCACGTCATGCAGTAAGACCCACAGTACTTATCTAATTTAGAAGTATAAGCAGGGACGGATCCAAGGGGGGGAATCTAAGGGGGGGCAACGGGGGCCACTGCTCCCCCCAAACAAAGTCGACCGCCCCCACTCCTCCCTTCTCGGAGGGCAATTTGACATGGGTGGACCCCCTGGTGCACACGAAAGAATGAGAGAATAGTATCCTTACAAATTTTCTGCCCCCCCAAGAGCCGGATTAAGGAATTTCGGGGCTCTGGGCTAAGGTCGCTTTAGGGGCCCTAGTGATGATGATGATGATGGCAATGAACCTGGGAAAGGCAATGAACCTGGGAAATACTGCAGTTTCCTGTATTTTTTAATCAATAGAAAGTAGCCTCAGAATACAAAAAATTTACCATTCCCGTCTGGTTTCAACTAGGGAGCATTCCGGCAAGACCACCGCGGAGGCGGCACGCAGCTTTGTTCCCTTCCCCAGCAGCGTCGAAGGCCGCACTTTCAGCGCCGCTCAAAAACACGTGTTAGCGCGCACGAGACACGAGCCCAAGTAGGGTGAAGGGGAAGGTGTTTCTGACATTTCCCTTCCTGACAAAAAAAAAAAAAAGAGAAGCGAAAAACCCCAGATCGTGGGGCCCCTCGCGTGTTTTCTTCGTTTGCTCGAAGCCGCTTTCAAAAGAAAGCGGACAAGCACCCTAAGGGCCGGTCACCCACCGAAAGGGCCGGCTTTGTACAGGGATAGGAGTGTGCTACGCGAAGTGCGCGTTTGGCCTCGCTGACATCGCCATTATTTTTGTATATCCCTCTTCTCAAATGCTGCGGCAAAGCAACATCGCTTTCCAAAATATTTTTAGGTTTCGTTTTTTTTTTTTTTTTTTCTACGAGCTGCTCATGGGGGCCCCCAGAGAGTCGGGGGCCCTGGGCTGCAGCCCCCTTAGCCCGTACCTTAATCCGGCCCTGCCCCCCCCCCTTCAAAACAGAGTTCTGGATCCGCCCCCGAGTATAAGGTGTGTCTCACTTCGTTCATTCACTGTATGTTGTTACTTTCTTGTTCCAGTACAATGGTTGCTCGGAGAATCAAAAGAGAATACCACGAAGGCGACAGACGTGTGGAGGCAAGCTGCAAGGGCCGGACACCAGAGACAAGGACCATCAGTAACCAGGGGGATAAAGTGAGAAAACTCAAGAGGCAGCTCATCATCTGGGCCACAAGAAGAAAATTGGAGACCGTATGCTGGGAAATTTGTCGCCCCTCATCCTTGGGTGGCATGAGCATTTTCTGGTCATATTCATACGTTAGGTGAACTGTTACTGGAACTAGGTCGACTCATCGTTCTGCAGGTTACAGGGCGTTACCAAAGCTACGGCACCAACCGAAACATTTGGCTGAGGGACGGGACAACATATTGTGAGAGTATACTCCTCCTGCGGAGAGCTCTCGCAAAACTTGCTTCATTGCTCTGATTAGCTCCAAAGGGCGGCAGCGTTTTTTCTTTGTGAAATTAGGCTGAAACAGATTATAGCTGTAATGTGGCCACCAAAATTGACATTGCAGCATAACATTCCTCATGAGGGTTCTGGCATCTATCCTATGATCTGAAGAAGGGTGGTGATTTGGGCCAGTTGGTAACAATTAAACATGATGAAAAACAGCCTCAGATAAACAGGGACGAAGAACGGGTAAAGAATACGACAGGACAACGGCTGACTCGCAACTGAAGCTTATTGAAAGAAAAGTGAACCAAAGGAACAAGTTTCTTTGGTTCACTTTTCTTTCAATAAACTTCAGTTGCGAGTCAACCGTTGTCTTTTCGTATTCTTTACCTGTTCTTCATCCCTGTTTATCTGAGGCTGTTTTTCATCATGTTTAACTTTTATCCTATGATGTCTTATGCAATTATGAATGTCACAGCCACAAGTGATGACTTGACAATAATCTGCAACTCGTCATATGACAAACTGTAAAAAATGGTTGGGTAAGTGCAGTAGCGGCAGTTTTGCATATCTGGAAAAAAACAGTGGCTGGGAGGGCTCTCTTTCTCATCACCATCTGTCTCAGGGAGGGCTGTCTTGAAAATCCCTTTCAAGTCATTAGCCTGAAAGGGAGTTTCTGGAATACCGCTGACGCACAGTAATTTCCGGCATCTATAAGACACTTGAGAAGGAAAACCTTATGCAGTTGCAACCTGCGTACCAGGTTGCAAACTGTGAGGACGACTTAGATCAAGTCCTGCTTTCTACGAGTGGTCTCATCATTTGGCATGCAAGCTGTGGAGCAGTTCTGGCAATTGGAACTTCAAGCTCCTGAATACTGGAACTGTTCCCATCAGCACGACAACCACAGCTGGTTGTCGTGCCAGTAGACTTCGTTCTGAAGTCACCGGAAGGAAAACACAATAACCAGTTGCTGCCATCATGTTGTGTTAGCCAGTGGTCAAGAACAAGACTTTTTCTCTCTTGAGCGTGGACAAAGTGTTCTTTAATCAGTCTTCTCAAAGCCCCTTTGACACGCAATGGCACGCATAACCGAGCTCAGTGAACACCCTACCTGTTAGTAGTGTTTCCAGTTTGTGCTAAATCTCGAAAAGAGCCCTTGAAGAATAAGGTAGTGCTGTGAAAAAGTAAATTTTTCATTCCTCACACCGGAGATTCCCACCTGTTGGAGTTTGGATAGGAGCAAGCTGTGGTCTGCGCTTTTAAAAGCCTTTCCGAAGTCCTGAACGATCTCGCACGAAGTTCGGTTGTCGAGGCTGGTACTGAGTGCATGGGTGAAAGCTGCAAGGGCCGATTCACAGCTCCTGCCGGGGCGGAAACCGTATTGGTGGGGGCTAAGGAAGTTCGATACCTCAAGGTGGGCTAAGAGTTGCTTGTTAATGACTCTCTCCATTGTTTGGCAAACAATGGTGGTTATGGAGATTGATCGGTATGAGTGGATGTCAAACTTGAGGGGGCACCGTGTCCCTTTTTGAGAGGCGTTATTGATGCAACTTTCCAGGATTTAGGAACAGAGCTGTGGGAGAGAAAATCGTTAAAGAGGCGAGTGAGGACGGGGGATATACGGCCAGCTCAGGATCTAAGCAATGCAGGGTGGAGGCTGACTGGTCCAGGGCGTTGAGAGGAGTTTCCACAGGCAAGGGCTTCGTAGGTTTCACTTTGAAGAATGACTATGGAAGAGAGTGTGGTTGCTGGTGTGGCATCGACTGGCAGAGTTGTGGGTTGGGTGGGACAAAGGTTAGGTGCGGTAGGGTCGAGTAATGCTGCAGCCTGAGAAAAGTGGTAAGAGAAGAGCTCTGCTATGTCGTCAAGATTGGAATAGGGCCTGCCGTGATGTGTGAAGACCGGCGCATGGAACATTTTTTTTTATAGTGAAAACATGCCCAAGAGTTTGGACTGGCGGGTTGCTTTTGCTCCTAGTTGCTGTAGGTAATCGTTAAGGGAGATATGGATGAGATGCTTGACTTTGGTACGTGCTTGGTGGGCTTGGTTAAGATGAGTGGGATTAAGAGGCGCTTTTTTGAATAGCAAGTGTTTACGTCTGATTAAGACTGCAATCTCCTTTGTCATCCATATAAGACTGCCGTGCCTCCTGTTGATCCTTAAGGTGAACATATTTGTTTTGAATTGCTGATATGTAGAGCGAGAGGTCGTCAGCTTCGTCAGCCGATGGGTGATCAAACACGATGGACCAGGAAGCGAGGTGGATGAGCTGATTGAGATGAGGGGAATCGTTTTTTTTAGAACTGCTGGAACTTCTTGGCTTGATGACCTCGCTTAGGGGCTGAGCAATGGATATTGGAGAGGAGAGCACTGCGATCACTGCCTGGTAGGCTGGATTTCACTGTGCAGCGGTAGGATAAGGTGGGATTATTGGTGCGGACGAGGTCGAGGAATGTAGCGTTGCTGTTTTGAGAAACGTAGAATGGGGCGTCATGAAGTTGGGTGAGGCCAGCAGTCTCCAGTACGTCTAACAGCACGTCATCGAGTGGATCAGATGAACAGTGCAGAGAACCTGCTGGGGTCGACGCGCTGTAGGCTCTCTTGGAGGAGGGCGTACGATTGTTCACGGAGAGAGGGTGGGCAGCAGGTAGACACCAGAAGAAGCTTTCCATGTTTGCAAAATACCTCGACAAAGATGGCTTCTAGACCCGGAGGGGTGAGGTGGTCGAGACGTTGGCAGGGCAGGTGTTTTGGCATGGCGAGGACGGATGCCTTCGTCCCAAGGAGGGACGGTCTTGCTGGAATAAAGAGAATTGTGCGAGATTGATTAATTGCCCATTAATTGCCCACCGAAGACAGGCGTCCAGCCATGTCTCGCACACAGCGAATATTGTACTCGGGAAAGATTACTTCAGTGCTTTAAAGTCAGGAAGGTTGTTCTTTAGAAAGCAAACGTTGGAAAACCAAACGTGATTGGAGTCTAGACTCCAATTACGCACTTTTCGCACGACAACTATGCCAAACGCGGAGTTGTCGTGCAAACGGTGATTGCTGCCGATGTCGCTCGCCGGAGGCGGGTCGGAGAACTACTTGGTAGAGCTGGCGATGATGGTGGGGTACGTAGGGCTCTGTGCTGCTTAGGGGATCGAAAGAGGTCATCAGCCAGGGGTGGGAGCTGGCATGCCGCACAGAGCCACTCAGTTGATAATGAGGAGAGGCGTTTATGCAAAGCGAGAGATACATCTTTGCATTTCTGGTGGAACCACAAATCACAAACGTCGCATTGGGGAGTGGCGACATTGTCGAGCACATACCGGGAACAGCAGGGGCAGGTGGGACGTGAGCCGGAGTTTTAAGGTACATCACCAGTGATCAGCAATAACGGGATTAGGTGAGGTTGTTGGCGAGGGTGACGAGTGAAGAATGCTCAGCCAGGAGGTTGTTTCCAAGGACGACAATGTTCGATGGTGATGCTGCAGTCAGAAAGTGGCGTTCTAGGTGCTTACGGTTTGTCGATGATAGGTGATATTTCTATCGAAGGGCCAGCAGCCCCGTTAGGCAGATCAGGAGACTGAGAGTTGTAAAGGCGCGCTGTCATCGAACCTAACATCTAAACATTGTGCTGAACAAATTGATTGGCTATAGATCCAACATATCTCATAGAAAACTGACCAGGGGGGCTATGTTCGACAAATGTCTTGTTTCTCCTAAGAAGTAATGGAAGTGACGATATCGCGTCTGGTTAGAGGCTCAAATGATGAAAGAGGGAACATTCGTCATTTGAGCCTCTAACCAATCAGACGCAATATCGTCACTTCCATCACTTCCGTTTCTTTTTAGGAGAAACGAAACATTTGTCGAACATAGCCCCCCAGGTGTGTTGAACATTCATCTTGGTGGGGAAAAGGACGGGCAGGTCAAATGCACCTCCAAACACAGCTTTATTGCACCTCCAAACAGCTTTATTCTTAACCACATTAGCCTGTAGTTAAAGCAACTGGTTTGTAATCGCACTCGTTATGTAAAACAATGTCGCGTCTGTGTTTTTTTTCTTTTTTTCATGGTTTATGAATAGCTGTTTTGAAATGCCTTTACCGCGACTTTACCTCTCTTCGTCTCACCTTAGTATGGACTATTGTTAGCCGCGCGTGCTAAAAGCGCGAGCTAGTTGCTTCGAATGAAGCCTCGGCGGCTGAACGAGCGCTCGTGCAGCGAGTGCTCCAGTTAAGGCAGTCAAGGCCAGCCGCTCGCGCTAGCACAGCATTCGCGGTTAGTCCATGCTAAGCTGAGACGAAGTATACCTGTTTAGACTATTTTATCATTTTTTATGCACATAGCTTTTTAGCACATAGCTTCAAACTGTTTGTACTACCGTGTCTGTTCGCCAATATCCGTCAACAACCGCATCATTGCATGTGCTGTTTGTAACGTTTTCGGATCAATTGTACTATGTAGAGCGAAAATAAACAGTTGCCTGCCTGAAATAACTCTTCAGTGAATCAATTACCTGTGATTGTCGCCCAGTGGTGCGCACGTCACAATAAAGCGAAAACGCAACGCGAGCGGACGCGAGCAAACAAAATGCTATGGGGGCCGCCATTTTGAAAAGTAAAACAATAAAAACGAAACATAAAAAGTGGTTAGTTACCCCATCCGTGGTGAGAGGGCGCTTTTACGAGTTTAAATAATTGTTTGAGGAACTTTCGCTCTTTTTGATTTATTTGTTTATCAATATAATTTATATTGTGGTGATAATAGATAATGAGTTTAGTTCTACATTGTACTTTTATTACCACAAGGGCCTCGATCACGTGGTTTGCGATTACCACAGGCTTATTCTACAGTGGCCAGACCATTTCACTGATTTCACTGTGGGCCAGACCGCTTGCCACGGGCCGGCCCGGCGCTCGGGCCGGGCTTGGGCTTCACGTCAACATTCATGAAGGGCCCGGGGCGGGTACGGGCCTTGCATTCAAGTCTACAAGGGGGGCCAAAGCGGGCCAAACCGGCCATTACTTTTTTTTGTTTGCTTTTTTGCGGCATGTTCTTCGAAAGCGTGTTCGGGGGCTCGGAGAGGAACCACAGTGGGGGATAAACAGATGCTCAAGCATCTGTGTGTGGGTGTATGTTTTTGAATGGTTCGGTGTGTGCAGCGAATGCTCTTCCAGAGGACTAGCGGCGCGGGGTTCCTTTTCGTCCTCGGCGGCGCCGCCATCATACAATCGCTTTTCACCACAAACACGCACATACACGTACCCTCGCCGGCGTAAACCATCTGTACGCACGAGTGCTTGCATCCCCAATAGGGGTGAAGAGGTTCCCCTGAGGGGTACTTTTCCTTAACAATTTCTCGCAGACCACCGCAAAAGACGACGACATTGCCGGTTTTTTTTTTCTTTTTTTTTTTTTTTACGGTTGTGCGCAGCCAAAGTGGCTAATTTAGAACTTTGCCCGTCTTTTGTACAAACGCGTCGCGATGTTTCCCTTCCTTTCCAACTGTGACACGTGGTTTTGTTTACTTCTGCTTGTCATTTTTGTTTTTCCGTCCTTTCCGTGCGCGTTTGATAGCAGAAAAGGAAGATCGGGTGATTTAACAAGCTGCCAAGGCCTGCAGATTAGGTCGAACTAATAACAACAGAAAAAAAAAATGCTTACAATATTTACTATTGGGTATCGTAATCAACTTATGTGTAGCAGTTGCAAGCGAGCTGCTGTGCCGCGCAATATGTGAGCTATTCATACTGGGCTAAAATAAAGCGCAGCTGGCCCGTGAAAATTAGCTTCGGGTCGGGCCGGGCCGGCTGTCGGAATGGATAGCGGATAAACCAGAGTTCTTTTTCTTGAGATTCCATTGTTTATTTGCATATCAATTAAGTTACATCACAAAGTGCATTACGGGATACGGTGGTCTGTGCTACATGTGCCAAAACCAGACGTTTACAAGATAATGCCCAACCTTTTCAATCAGTACCTACAATTATCGCGAAGTTATAAAAAAAAGGCAAAATTATTGCGAGGTGGTTGTACCTCACCGCCATAAGTTTTTCCCCAAAGCCGTGGCCAGGCTGCTTGTACATCATACAAAAGACAGTCTGCAAACAGAATCAAACTTGAGTCACCACGAGACCTGAGCTTAAAATGCCGCAAGGCAACGAGTTCAAGGAGACACTTGGCACGCGGCATTTGAACTGTGGATATCGTGACTGATATCTGCAGACTGTCTTGTGTATAATGTATAAGCAGTGTGACCCCGGCTTAAAGGTACTTCTAGTAGAAGCAAACACCGCAATACGACCCGCAAAAATTGCGTAATAAATATTAAAAATATTAAAAGGACAACACGGACTTCACTAGATAGTATCCAACCTCGTGAGGCTCAAAAAGCTATGCCAAACAACGTGCGAAGGTAAAAAAAAAAAAAAAAATATTGCAGCATGATTATTTTTATTTAGGAAAATATATATATTTTTTTTTATGTACGGAGCTTTTTTTTTTAGTTTTATACGCGTTACAGATTGCAATCAAATATATCAAAAGGCGCGCTTGTAGCGCTAGCCGCAACATGTCCAGATGAATATCTCGAAATAAATAATTAAATAAGCATCACAAATTTTCTATTTACGTCCCCAGAGCAGCTGTTC
Source organism: Ixodes persulcatus (assembly GCA_013358835.2). Taxonomy (NCBI): domain Eukaryota; kingdom Metazoa; phylum Arthropoda; class Arachnida; order Ixodida; family Ixodidae; genus Ixodes; species Ixodes persulcatus. Next base: position 18,952 of record JABSTQ010006625.1, read on the forward strand.
ACTGTTCTACCACAATACACAAAAATTTGTAAGTGTAAGTTGCAGTAACTCGACGTAACAAGACATTTTCTTGAACTCTTGAGCCTCGCGCCATGCTATCGATGACTGGGTTTGGAGCGCCTCCCCGCGGAGACACGCAGTCTCCTTCTCTTTTTTCGATTCCGCCCTCTCCGCACGAATGGGACGGCCGGAGAAGCGTGCGCGCGCTTCGGGATCTCATAGGCCATGGTTTTACACACCAAAGCAACAAAGGGCATCTGGCAAGCGTAGGCGGAGGACTGAGGAATAATTTCAACCACACAGGGTCTCTCGACATGAAATTCGAAAGCCCTGTTACATTGCGCCTCCTCCGCAATCTGCGTCCGTCGGACTGCGGGCACCTTGGCCGGGATTCGAACCCCCACCTGAGGACCCGTAGGCCGGCACTTTGCCTCCGAGTCGCCGGGAGGGCATTGGTAGCGACAGGAAAAGCGCGAATGAATAAGCATACTAGAAAAGAAAACGGGTGCCTAGGTACTTGAAGTAGGAACAACCTCTAATGGTTGTACCACAAAGTGGCCCTTTCCTGATCGCATTCCTTTGCCTGTCCTCTTACTTCCCTTCCGTATTCGTCAGTTTTCAGAGCATAGTTTTGTTTTCCCGGTGCTTTTTGATCTTTTCATGTCAAACTTTTGTTTTGGAGATTTCGTTCAAAAGCAAAACTATGGGCTCCGGATAGACGATAATAGACTCTAATCAGTTTTGATCAGCAAAGGAAAGCAGTGATGACTACGGAATTGTTCCACCAAGAGTAATTTTCAGCTAACTCGCATGCCTCGACCATGCGACTTATCTGTCCGCGAAATTGAGCTTTTGTGCATATCCGCGTTTAAGAAACAGTTCCAGTCGTCTGCTCGGTCAACAACACAGGCTGCAGGAAAATTACGAAAATTAAGCAAGCGCTTCTTGAGCCAAGGAGCACGTTAACCCGCTGGCACCCCTCTAAGCAGCTGATATTTGTATTTCAATTCAGGTTTAGTAGCAATTGAGAAGTCATTTTGACAAATATGCGGGTTATGTATTATATTATGTACTATGTCCCACAAAAACAATATTAGTATATTCTTCAAGTTGAAATATGAGCTTAGTTGAGGTGAACTGCTGAATAAATGTATATTTGAAAGACAAAGAGATACTACTTAAACTCAGCCAAATGGTTCTAGCTGGCAGCATGGAGACGAATGCGAACAAACTGAAGAGAGTCTTCATCGGAGATTCACGCAGAACCCCTCTGCATTGAACTTGACTTCAAATCCTGAACAAAGAAATTGAGTATTTTTTGTGGCCGGACAACCTGAGCAATGTAGACGTATATTGCTGCTGGTTTCGACGGGGGTATAACGTAAATATGGGAGGCGCGATAGATCGTAGTGTCGTGACAGCTTCTAACTTTCAAAGACTCGTCCCCCACCTTTTGAAAGCAGACAATGTCCCTCATTAATCGTATGCAGCGAGCAAGTTTTCCGGAATCAAGTAATTGCGAAATTAGCCCAACTCTTTCGGTGTGGTCCAGAGGCTTTTTCGGCAAAAAGCAGCCAAGATGAATAGCCAACGCACCAACCGGCGTGGGTACCTCAATCTTAAAGTTAATCGAACACAACCAAACTCAAGAAAAGCAGCTATCGAACCTTCCCATTCACTTGACTGCAACATTGGTGTTCCCTCCAGTGAAACACCTCGTCTGTCGTCCTCAGTCCATTGTTCTACTTCCTTATAAAGAAACCACTTATCAGTTACCAAGTAGTTGTCACTTTGAATGCGATTCGAGAGAGACAAGAAATCAAAACGTTTTTCCGCGATTCCTCCCGATCCAAGAAATCAAAAGCACGCGATCGTTTGTTGTGGAGCAAACAGGCTTTAAAACATGTGATGGAAGGAAACAACTTACTGAGGCTTCACCACACTAATGAACACTCAGGCAAACTTAAGAAATATTCGGACCTTCATCAAATCACAACCAAGCCGCAAAAGTAGATGGCTATGGCAAAAGATCATTCTTTCGGAGCTTCTCGGTGTTGCAACTAAGGAGAATTGCTTTCGCTGAAGTCACAAATAGAATACCGAGCACACCAGTCAGACGCATTTCAGGCACCAGTGGTTGGGCAATAACAATCTGGCGACATGAAGGAGCTCTGCAAAGCGACAAACAAGACTAAGTATATTCCGTTCAATCCCAAGCGCACAGCGCAGTGAAGGCTGTGTGCTCGTTAGACCAGTTTTGGGTCCATCTATTGCCTCATGATCTCACCCCTACCCATACCCACGTGCAGGGTCAGGTGACGAAAGATGGTGGTCGATCAGTCTGGTAAGTACATAGCTTGCATCGCATGCTGCCTTTGGGGTGAACGAAGTACAGAGAAAGACCAAAACCAGACCTGGAAGGGCGGCCGGAATTTCTGGACTTGTCCCGCGCATCGTGAAACACGCTGGACACTTCTGTTGCAGGAGTGCTTGGGTGGACAGCATCTGAAGCACGAATGGGGTGTCACTCTCAGGCAGCACAATGAACATGCCAACGACTCTGTTAGAACCGTTAGCATGAAACAAAATGCGAGCATTCTTCCAGCAAGAAAGCACATTTTCATATACAGCTGCAACCCATCCTCAAACCATTAAAATTTTCCATTCTCGCAGTTTTGTTTTTGATTGCAATACACTGAAACACCTTTGTTTTAAACATTCCGCTTTGACGCCAATGACCTTGCGCTTGTCTGTCGTGTGTGTGTTTCTCTCTTTTTGTGCGCAATTTTCACCATTTTTTGACCTAACCGGCCCCATATGCAGAACACTAGCAAAGTCGAACGCCAATCTGTCGAAATGAGAACTCACACCTACAGCGTGCAGTATTTCGTCCAAATGGCGAAACACAGGGGGCGCATCCGCTAACGTGTTTCGACAGAAACAGAAGCCGTGTAGTTAACGTATTGCACTCTGGGCCGATTTACGACCAACGAATAAAAAGGAGACTTGACAAGGAACGTCTCCGTTCTACCAGCAACGAGCCAGCTGAACCTGGTAGCCTCTTGACTGGGCATTCAGGTTCCAACGCGGCGGTAATGACTGTCCTCGGACGCGATATTTGGAGGGTGTCAGATGACAACTCACCGGCTACTCAATCGACAGGCGGATACTCAAGAGTATCCGCCTACTCAATCGACAAACCCTAATCACAAAAAAAAAAAAAAAATAAGCGCAATTTCTATTTCTGTCAACTGCCTCCTAGAAAACCACGCAACCTCAGTCCTTGTCAACTTCTTTCGTGTATCCGGGGGATACGTAACTGAGCAGCGCAAATGAATTTCGTGAGAAGAAACGTAACAAATCATACCGAAGTAAGCCTCGACATCGCTGTCGCTCGATTCCCCGTCGTCCAGGAAACCCCGGAATTTTGGGCGGTTGAAATCCCAGGTGGACATGCTGACTGGCTCTGATTCACAACGGATATCCTCACCTCTAGAGATTCGAGCCACCAGTTTGACCAAGGATGTTTGGATGGATGCTAATGGCTATACCCTTTGTACCGGGCGGTACCAGGGGGGCTATGTTCGACAAATATTTCGTTTCTCCTAAAAAGAAACGGAAGTGACGGAACTGACGATACCGCGTCTGATTGGTTAGAGGCTCAAATGACGAAAGAGGGAACTTTCGTCATTAGAGCCTCTAAGTGACGGAACTAACGTGGTACCGTCAGTTCCGTCACTTCCGTTTCTTTTTACCAGAAACGAAATATTTGTCGAACATAGCCCCCCAGGATGACCTTCGGAGGATCGGGCAAAAAAACTAAAAAACAACACCCCCCTGCCTCTTCCCCCCGGCGAGGGAGTCGCCAATTTTCCTCTGGTCAAACCTAGAGTCACTAAATAAAGCTAGAGCACTATATAGCTCCTTCGAAGCACAGTAGCGCAGTAAGCCATTTGCGCCAATCAGCAAACCGTTACGTCACAACATTAAAAACGACATTGAAGGCGTGTAAGGGTCAACGTTGTAAGGGTGTAAGTGAAGTGTTCAATCTCAGTGTTGCCAACTTAGCTTTTTTCCCGCTAGATTTAGCCTTTTTTGGTGGTCGTCTAGCTGGCAAAAATATGGTCTAGCGGCTAGCGGGAAATTCTAGCTTGTTTGTATAAAATCTAGTGGGTTTTCTAAGCTTTTTTTTTTTTAAATAGCTATTTTAAACACTTTTATTTAAAAATCTGGTACGAGTCGTGTTCCAAAAGTTACTCGGCCTCGCATTCCAGTGACCTCACCCGCTCCGAAAACATATCTACCCAACCTACCCGACCCACACTATCCGCCAATAGCGCAACACCACCTAGGCGGGACCTCGTCGCTTTGCCTTTGTTGCCACGTGATCTGATCCTCTGGAGTAACCCGAATCTCCTCGAGTGGGGCTGGTCGCTCACCTAGCCCGCTAGCAGCGCAAAAATGAGCGCAGCCTTTTCTGGCACCTGCGGCCTGTGCTGACTCGAGCACGGTGGAAAACCCAAGCAGCGCGGAACTAATCAGAGCGTGAAAAAGTCTCAGATGGAGTAGATGAGCCAGATCAGAGCCGTATATGTAGAGAGTTTGGTCAATGGGAGGCGCGGGCAGAGCCAGGGCGTGCGGCAGACTCGGAAAGAGGGCTTGGCATGCTCTCTTGACCAACCAGAAGCCGAAAAGAATCCCCTAGCGGTGGTAGCGAGAAACAGTTCTGATCAAAGGGCTATGTTCGTAAATGGTTTTAATAAGCGCGCAAGAGTGATGTGTAGTAACTCTTTGCGGTTGAAAATAGCGTGCACGTGTTGTTTTGATTATGATCATGCAGAAAGATGTAAGAAACGAATGCGCTGCTCAACTCTGTTTTGCTCGGACAGAGTGTGACCGCTCGGACGGCAGATTCCCGGCCCTCGGCGCTTGGCGTACGGATTATGTCGATCGTTCCGCTAGTCGCACTCTTCCACCATAATTTTGGATGAGCGTGATTGAAACATCACGTGTACCATATTTTCAGTCATCAAGAGTTACTCCAATGCAGTTATCAGGTTTGTTTCTCGCGACCACCGCCAGGGTATTATTCCCGGCTTCTGGTTGGTCACATTCGAATTTCTGAAGACGCCCTGGAACACGCCCAGCCCGCTTTCGGCCAATGGCGCCTCCTCATTTGTCTCCTATACTTCCCAACGAATGGCCAAACTCTCTACATATACGGCTGAGCCAGATGTCGTAGCCGATGACATCGATGACATTCTTGAACTTTTCTAGATCTACACATGTAGACATGTGAACACGAAGAAGACTGCTTGTGTATATCGTGTCATGAAAATGTAATAGCTGATGATTTATTTGCTTCGAAACCAGTGGGTGTGTGGTATTCTATGCAATGTAACCTCGTAATGAAAATAAAAAAAAAAAAAGTTTTTTTACCACATTTAATATCTAGCTTTTTTTACTCCAAATCTAGCCGTTTTCGGGCATGTGTCTAGCGGGAATTTCATAAAGGAGTTGGCAACACTGTTCAATCTGGTTCAGTCGTTCAGTCGGCGAGAACGGGAGTTTTGAGGACGAGGACGTATAGACCTTTTCACGCTCCACCGCATGGGCGCTGCCATCTTGGAATCACGTGATCCGGCCGCCATGAGGTTGCTTCAACTCGTCGCTCCGCCCTTCTTTCCGCGCTACGCCGCGCCTTGGCGGACGCATTGAATTTGTGTCTTTCGTAGCGTTTCACCGCGTTTCTTAACTTAATTCGTAATGTGTCGTTTGATACTTATATTTACCACGTAACTGCATTAGACCATTATGTGCGCAACTTCTGCAGTGAATTTTGTAAGACGTTTTGGCTATTTTTACCGTCGGCGTGCCGGCTACGTAGGAATCAGCGTTAGCGCTCACGCACATTGAGCCATATATATATCTCTAAGAGAGCACGAAGGTTCAAAGGTCAATGACCTATGAGAACTCAGATTTGCTTAATAATAGAGGTGGAATATTCGCAATTGGAAGCACAGGGTAAATATATTATTGCGCATTTCGGATCTCAAGGAAGGCGACAAAAATACTCAGCGTAAATAGCCACGTGTGCTTCCTGAAAGCATCACGCTTTGTATTCATAACAGATAGAAAACAACTGCTTTTAATTATATGGGGGAACTCGTGCATAATATAGGGAACAAACGTTTCGTTTGAATTTTATTCGGATGCTAGAAATAATAACACGCGAACATCATGCAATTAGTTTGTTCACAATATCACACCTCACTACATCTGTTTGACGGTCTTAATTGTTTTTTGCGCTGTACACATTCGCTCCATCGATCGATTTATGAATTTCAAGAAATTATACCGTGCTGGGTCCCATGTTTATTGCCTAAATAATTTTCTTGAAATATCCAGTTCAATTCAATTAATTCATTTCAACACGAAGGTTGGGACTCCCCGCGTTAGAAACTGTCACAGTCGGCCTGAGAATGCCTGGGGTTCACAATATGTGACGCCGAAAAGAATCTGTCTGCATGAAAATCGCCCGAATGCAGCGGTTTCGATGGAGAATAGGGATTCACTTTTAGTAGCTGGCGACGCCGAAATCTACATAGCACATCGGTTCAAACCAGCAAAGATCTTTCTACTGAGGTCCATCTGGTGATGCCCTTACGCCCGACTTGATCCAAACTTGCCAGAGATCACTTCTTTTGCCCCCTTTAATGTAATTTAACAAATTTTACGTAAGATTAATGTGAGACTTCATTTGATGTGCCCGTTACTCGTCTCATACCTTGAGAACGTCGAAACCAAATGTCCATATAATAAATAGTCGATTTCATAAGGCCAATACTGTGAAATGCTGTTAATGAGTACTTTAGTTTAAGGAATTTTCTTATGGGCCTAGGTTGGTCTATCAAAATGTTTCATAAAAACTTGATTTATGAAAAAAAAATCCGGGACACTGTCTTTTTTTTATATTACCTTTTTTAGTCTGCGAAGCTCACAATAAGTATGGGTACGAAAACTAAACATCGAGCAGTGAACTTGTCTGTTCATCTGTTTTTCGTGATTCAGCTCGTTGTTAATCATGTTGTTGACCCGCTTCTTTACTAATCACCCATGCATTATAGGGGGTATTTACTGGACGCCACATCTGAGGGCGCTGTTTAGAGCGCATGCTCAGAACGAGCTCACATCAAAAGTCTGCTAAGACCGGCAATCTTGGTGGTGCGGAATGCGCGTGTCCCAGAACTGCGGAAGCTCGCCGTCAGCCAACGCTCAGCAGTGGTATAAGACCAACTCAACTTGCTGACGTCATACGACCGCGGTGGCGCTGCTGTCGGTACTGCGCATGCGCTAACGCTTCATTCCTCCCAAATTTGGCTTCTGCGCATGCGCAGTGCCCACACTTGTTGTGGGCAAAGCGGGCTTGTTTGTAAACAGTGTGTTGGTTTATACTCTGTTTCACCTTATGATGTACCGCAGGAAAGGCTACAAGCACGAGCTCCCTGCTCTGGGGCACATCTCGGCGGCACAAGCTCTCGTGCGTTAAGAGCAGCTCCCACCGCTATGAGCTCGCGCTTCCAGCCTTGTCTGCGGTACAACGTAAGGTGAAACGGAGTATAGTCTGTTGTAATATAATATGTTAAGATGTTCAGTTCAATATCTGACTTGAGTGCCCGAGCTATCTACTTTCCGTACCACTCGATGCACGCGCGGCACAAGCACGGCGGCAGGCAAGGAGCGCGTGAAGGAAGCAAAGCTTGTCCTGGTGTTTTTTTTTTTTTTTTCTGGAAACTCTACCCCGTTCACTCTTGAGCTGAGACTAGAAGCTCCGCCTTCATCGCGGACTTTCAGTTCTTGCTAACACAAGTGTGAACGCGCAGGCACGCGCAGCCAAAGCACTGCGGAAGCCAGCGAGCTAGCGCTGAAGGCGGAGCTTCTAGTCTCAGCTTAAAGGCCCGTTCACACTCTTGCGACCTCTTAAATCTTGGTTCCTTGCGACCTCTTAAACCTCTTAAAACGAGAGGACACACAGTGGCGCCATCTATCGGGTTGCAGTGTAAACTTGACGGTCCGGCATATTTTCTATTTCTCCCGTGCATTATCCTTTCTTTCTTGCCTCGAAAAACTTTCCGAAACGTTATAAACGAGCCTTTCTCATAGGTATTACGCACATTCGACCTCGGAAATGCCACAAATCCGTCGCTCATGAAAAATGCAGTTCCACGATCACCGCATAGATGGCGCCATCTATGCGGTGATCGTGGAACTACATTTCACAAGAGCGACGGATTTGCGGCATTTCCGAGGTCGAATGTGCGTAATACCTATGAGAAAGGCTCGTTTATAACGTTTCGGAAAGTTTTTCGAGGCAAGAAAGAAAGGATAATGCACGGGAGAAATAGAAAATATGCCGGACCGTCAAGTTTACACTGCAACCCGATAGATGGCGCCACTGTGTCCTCTGGTTTTAAGAGGTTTAAGAGGTTTCAAGGAACCGAGATTTAAGAGGTCGCAAGAGTGTGAACGGGCCTTAAGGGTGAACGGAGATACAGTGTCCGCGTGTACCACCGAGGACGATGATTAATCCTCCCTGTGAAACAGCGCAGTTGTTTCACCACCAAACCTGGCCGAAATTAACGATGGACGTAATCCAACGCGTCTGGTGTTCGTACATATGCTCACAATTTAGGCTCGAAACCATTTCGTAGTTCTCCAAGTGGCTCAGCACCATTGTTTCACTCGCTGTGTGCTACAGAAAAAAATGTGCATCACAATATTAAGCGAAAACGTCATGAAACAGTCACACAATCGCCGTGCGCGTTAAAATCGAAACCAACCAACTTGAAGCAACCTCATGGCGGCGAGTTCGCCAGCGCCCTCTACCCGACAGTCAGGGAACTACTGAAATGAAAAGGTCTATAGGGCTAAATTTCAGGAGATAGACACATTATGTGCTGCATGCCATGATGAGAGTGAGACACTTGAGCATTTGGTTTTAAAGTGCACGGGGCTTCGTCCTGCCCTCCCTGAGGGGGTAACGGATTTGGCCGGGGCCCTGGGCTTTGCTGGCGACGATGGAGGGACGGAGAAGAAGAGGATCACAGTAACAAAGAGGCGGTTAGAAGATTGGTGGAAATTATCTAGGGAAAATTGAATGATGCACAACTAACTAGCACAGCTGGGGACAGGCGGGACAGAGGAAAATTGGGACTCCCTCCCGCGTGGCTCCGGCCCAAAGTCTCAACCCTGTCCCCCAGTGGGTCCGGTGCAGGGGTAACGCCGACTTATTTAGTGACTAAGGCCCGTTCACACTTGCGACTTGGGACAGTCGCTGGAGCGACTAGCGACTGGCGACCATCAGTGTTCACACCTGATTGAGCGACCGACGAGTCGCCAGGCTCGCTGCCAACTTAACAGATAATAATCAACACCTTTTCGAGCCGGCTGAAAGGTTTTTCTGATCAAAGGTGCCGGCAGGAAAAAACAAAAAAAACAAAAAAAAACGTAATGGTGCTTCGGAACGTAAAACAACGGCTATACGTGCGCTCCGTCAACCGTGATATTGCACACCCGCCGGATATGAAGGTGAACACCTTACGTGGTTTCTTGCCTGTTTTACGGCTCCCTAAAGCTATATTAACTCTCAACGTCTCAAATGGTACGTGGCCAAGGGTCTAAACTTTGCGTTCTAGCCCTCTTCTGGAACAGAGCTTGTTCCAAAACTTGCAGGAGCGTCAAAAACAAGAGGAGGGCTGTTCACCTTCATATCGCTCACGGGTGTACGTACCTGCTATGCCGAAAATGTCGCCGATCTCGTTCCAGGCCTGCAGCTTTTTGCCCCGTTCCTTGCGGTCGGGGTGCCGCTTATTGTAAAGAAAGCTCTTATTAATGCTGTCTTCGACAGCATTAATAAGAGCTTCCGAGAACTCCGTGCCAGTGACCGCAGCCGTGCGCGCGTCGCTATTTCCCGCGGGAAGCAGTGCCGGATGTAAACAAACGCAGTATCACTTCCTACGAGACTCTGATTGGTTCCGCCGTCCAGCGACTCGTTTGTGCGACTTGAAAATCGGTCAGGGAGCGACTGCTCAAAATCGGTCGCTACCGACCTGTTTTGGTCGCTCCGCGACAAAACCCAGTCGCTAGTCGCTGGTCGCTCCAGCGACTGTCGGTCGCAAGTGTGAACTAGAGTCACTAAATAGCTTTATTTAGTGACTCTAACGCCGACAAGGTTGACCAGAGGAAAATTGGCGACTCCCTCGCCGGGGGGAAGAGGCGGGGGGTGATGTTTTTAGTTTTTTTGCCCGATCCCCCAAAGGTCATCCTGGTGATATCCCACAAGTTAGGGGGGAGAAAATTGGCTTAGAAGGGCGGGAGGAATCAAATGTTTTGTCTTTCTTAGACTTAGGCTAGGTGGCGCAAGCTACCGCCCGCTACAAAGGGTATAGCCAGTAACATCAGAGCCGTATATCAATAAACGGCTCTGAGTAACATCCATCCATCCATCCATCCGTCGGTGCAGCGGCGGCAGCGGCTGGTCGGGCTGGTCGTCGCTTGAGTGCGGCGTGACTGAGGCTACGAAGAAACTGATAAAAAACGCTCCCATAATCGACACGGTAGTCTCTCTTCCGTGGAAATTAGACTTCCCTGTTTGTCAATAACAGGTGAGTGAGCGCCAATCTAATCGAAGACATCGGGATTTCCGCTGACACCGAACGGCTCTGTGCAGCGCCTTTTGCTTACAAGCTGCATGTACCAGAACCTTTATGCACCAGAGTGGACTCGGAGTGCGCAGTGATAAGCAACCGGCGGAAGCTAGCGGTATCATGCTATCCTGCGAGGGCGAGCACCACGCTTTTGTACCCACCTGCGCTGCTCGAGTGTTCGACGTGGACCGAAGTGGTTGATGCATCGATCTGAGCCCCGATGAGCGGCGCCGGAAAAGAAGCTGCACCTCTGAGCCACACAAGCGACTTGTTTGATACCGTAACCTTTGAAGGGGGCGAGGGAACATCTGGTTTCTCCACCACTAATTTGTGCCCCGGAAGTATGCTTAGCGGACTCCGGTACCACACCGGGAGTGAAGAAGCTAGATCGAGATGAAGCTCCCCGGGTGTTGCGGTTTTGTCCAGTGGAGGTTGCCTTTTACACCAAGTTCGCGTCATGTAAAGTCACTCGATCGTTTAGGACAAAGACAACTCTCATTTGGACCAGTGCATAGAGGAAGCAGAGCATCAGTAAATATTTTCGAACCACTACTTTAACATCTGGGCGACATCAGTTAATTTGAAAATGTCATTTCTTTTGCTCAGG
>JABSTQ010006626.1:0-46116 GCA_013358835.2 Ixodes persulcatus
TGCGGGCAGCTAACTCTAACTGCCAATGATCTGTTTCGAAGCATCAACTGGACGTCTGTCGCCATCACATGCCGAGGCCACTCTGAGAATAAGAATAACGTGCGTCAGCACTGCGGGCAGCTACTCTAACTGCCAATGATCTGTTTCGAAGCATAAACTGGACGTCCTGTCGCCATTCACATGACCGAGGCCACTCTGAGAATAAGAATAACGTGCGTCAGCACTGCGGGACAGCTAACTCTAACTGCCAATGATCTGTTTCGAAGCATAAACTGGACGTCTGTCGCATTCACATGTCCGAGGCCACTCTGAGAATAAGAATAACGTGCGTCAAGCACTGCGGGACAGCTAACTCTAACTGCCAATGATCTGTTTCGAAGCATAAACTGGACGTCTGTCGCCATTCACATGTCCGAGGCCACTCTGAGAATAAGAATAACGTGCGTCACACTGCGGGCAGCTAACTCTAACTGCCATGATCTGTTCGAAGCATAAACTGGACGTCTGTCGCCATTCACATGACCGAGACCACTCTGAGAATAAGAATAACGTGCGTCAGCACTGCGGGCAGCTAACTCTAACTGCCAATGATCTGTTTCGAAGCATAAACTGGACGTCTGTCGCCATTCACATGTCCGAGGCCACTCTGAGAATAAGAATAACGTGCGTCAGCACTGCGGGCAGCTAACTCTAACTGCCAATGATCTGTTTCGAAGCATAAACTGGACGTCTGTCGCCATTCACATGACCGAGACCACTCTGAGAATAAGAATAACGTGCGTCAGCACTGCGGGCAGCTAACTCTAACTGCCAATGATCCGTTTCGAAGCATAAACTGGACGTCTGTCGCCATTCACATGACCGAGGCCACTCTGAGAATAAGAATAACGTGCGTCAACACTGCGGACAGCTAACTCTAACTGCCAATGATCTGTTTCGAAGCATAAACTGGACGTCTGTCGCCATTCACATGACCGAGGCCACTCTGAGAATAAGAATAACGTGCGTCAGCACTGCGGGCAGCTAACTCTAACTGCCAATGATCTGTTTCGAAGCATAAACTGGACGTCTGTCGCCATTCACATGATTGAGGCCACTCTGAGAATAAGAATAATGTGCGTCAACACTGCGGGCAGCTAACTCTAACTGCCAATGATCTGTTTCGAAGCATAAACTGGACGTCTGTCGCCATTCACATGACCGAGGCCACTCTGAGAATTAGAATAACGTGCGTCAACACTGCGGACAGCTAACTCTAACTGCCAATGATCTGTTTCGAAGCATAAACTGGACGTCTGTCGCCATTCACATGACCGAGGCCACTCTGAGAATAAGAATAACGTGCGTCAGCACTGCGGGCAGCTAACTCTAACTGCCAATGATCTGTTTCGAAGCATAAACTGGACGTCTGTCGCCATTCACATGATTGAGGCCACTCTGAGAATAAGAATAATGTGCGTCAACACTGCGGACAGCTAACTCTAACTGCCAATGATCTGTTTCGAAGCATAAACTGGACGTCTGTCGCCATTCACATGTCCGAGGTCACTCTGAGAATAAGAATAACGTGCGTCAGCACTGCGGGCAGCTAACTCTAACTGCCAATGATCTGTTTCGAAGCATAAACTGGACGTCTGTCGCCATTCACATGACCGAGGCCACTCTGAGAATAAGAATAACGTGTGTCAACACTGCGGACAGCTAACTCTAACTGCCAATGATCTGTTTCTAAGCATAAACTGGACGTCTGTCGCCATTCACATGTCCAAGTCCACTCTGAGAATAAGAATAACGTGCGTCAACACTGCGGGCAGCTAACTCTAACTGCCAATGATCTGTTTCGAAGCATAAACTGGACGTCTGTCGCCATTCACATGACCGAGGCCACTCTGAGAATAAGAATAACGTGCGTCAGCACTGCGGGCAGCTAACTCTAACTGCCAATGATCTGTTTCGAAGCATAAACTGGACGTCTGTCGACATTCACATGACCGAGGCCACTCTGAGAATAAGAATAACGTGCGTCAACACTGCGGACAGCTAACTCTAACTGCCAATGATGTGTTTCGAAGCATAAACTGGACGTCTGTCGCCATTCACATGTCCGAGGCCACTCTGAGAATAAGAATAACGTGCGTCAGCACTGCGGGCAGCTAACTCTAACTGCCAATGATCTGTTTCGAAGCATAAACTCGACGTCTGTCGCCATTCACATGACCGAGACCACTCTGAGAATAAGAATAACGTGCGTCAGCACTGCGGGCAGCTAACTCTAACTGCCAATGATCTGTTTCGAAGCATAAACTGGACGTCTGTCGCCATTCACATGACCGAGGCCACTCTGAGAATAAGAATAAGGTGCGTCAACACTGCGGACAGCTAACTCTAACTGCCAATGATCTGTTTCGAAGCATAAACTGGACGTCTGTCGCCATTCACATGACCGAGGCCACACTGAGAATAAGAATAACGTGCGTCAGCACTGCGGGCAGCTAACTCTAACTGCCAATGATCTGTTTCGAAGCATAAACTGGACGTCTGTCGCCATTCACATGATTGAGGCCACTCTGAGAATAAGAATAATGTGCGTCAACACTGCGGGCAGCTAACTCTCTGCCAATGATCTGTTTCGAAGCATAAACTGGACGTCTGTCGCCATTCACATGACCGAGGCCACGCTGAGAATAAGAATAACGTGCGTCAGCACTGCGGGCAGCTAACTCTAACTGCCAATGATCTGTTTCGAAGCATAAACTGGACGTCTGTTGCCATTCACCTGACCGTCAGGGACCCTTCTTTCCGATGGTTTCATGAAAGCTCTTACAATGAGGACTGCGAAGTTGCCTCCGAGAAGCTCAATATGTTTTTTACACAAGTCTGTCTTTGCCAAGGTAGACCAGAAAGATGATGGCAGACTCTGAAGAGCTCGTTCGCGGCTACGGCCTGGTATAATGCAGAGATAAACATACATCAGAAATGTAATTAGGCGGTTTGAGCTGTAGCTTGATTCAAACATTGTTGATTTTACTGTTATAAAAACAAATCATTCTGCCACTTGCATTCGGACCAAGATCAGGACATCTGAGTATTCGGTATGTTTTCAATTTTTGATTTAAACAAATATTTCATATATAAGAAAGCCACAATTCATGAAGCGGGAAGCTGCCCTTGCAATCAATTTTTATTGACATACTTTTCATCTTTTACAAATTATTAAACCAATGCTGCGATTTAATAGTGTGGACACATTTTCCTTCTAAAGTAAATTGGAAAAGTTGGTGCGTGTTTACCGGTAATACCCCAGGCCGCGACGCGACGCGAGTGGGGGTACACGCGTCACGCACCCGGGTTTCGAAGCATAAACATACGACTGACAGGGCCTCTGAGAGCAAGCAGAATGTTCGGAAGCATTTGAGAGAACCAAATCTGCTCCCCTCAAATTCTGATATTTTTCCCAAAAGCTTCTTAACGTCCAAAACAATATCAATTAAATGTTTGTAACATACGCATCACTGGCTTTATCATTTGTATGCCACATATATGTTACAGCTCATTATTGTAAACGAGGGTGCACCCGCGGGTACTATCGCAGTCATAGATTAGCGTGCATGCTGATTGCGACGCGGAAACTTGACAAGGACGCCACGTTTCACAGATGAATACATACTGCTTCGAAGGCGTCATTTTAGTAGACAGACTATTTATTAACGCCAGCAAAGATACGGTCGAAATCGGGTGAAGACACTTACTGTGTTCGCGGTTCACTTATTTCACTTATTCCCGCACAGTCCACTACACTTATAAAGAAGAGTTTGGTGACCGCTGCATTTTAACGTCGTTCCACGGAAACCACTGCGAAGAAAGGCCGCTGCCGTCACGATGTTGAGGCGGAACCTGAGGCAGAGAAGCAGACGCCGTTCGACGTATGTACGATGCTAGGCCTTACTCCCGCATCGAACTTTTCGATGGCAATGCTATCGCTGGATTTTCACGCTGTCGCGCAGAACCTATTGCGAATAAAAGTGGACGCGGTTACGACTTAGCGACGTATGGTCGGGTAAGTAAAAAATCGCGTTAAAAAATAGAATAATTGCTGAAAGATACTGGAGTCGTAGAAAATCTGCCCGGCAGCCATGTTGAAAATATTCATTTGCCAAAACAAGATTGGTTCGGGCAGGTCGTGACGTCACGGAAACAACGGGACGCGATTGGTGGCGGAGGAATACAAAATTCCCTTTGAGGGGCATTTGCCGCTACCTTCTTGACTTGTAACCGACTTTTTTTTTTATAGAATTGCTCATTTGTGGTGCTCTTCCCGGAAAGATTGCCCGATGCGTCCGTGTCTACTCGCTTGTGATTGTCCCTTGTGTCGCGCAAAAAACTTCTAGACTGCGTTGTTTGTGCTTATGCATGCGTTTATTTATACTAATGTTATTTTATTGCCTTTGCCGCGTTTATACTAGAATCTTAACTGTATTAAGGTAATAGTGTTATTGTATACAAAATAAATTATATTTTGTTCTAAGGCAGCTCGACCCCATAGGGAGAAGTAAATTAGTTGACTGTAAATAGTAAGTAGTACCCCTGCCACACGGAAAAGTTGATATATTTTAATTAAATGATACGGGATTTAATCAGTTCGCGGTCTTGGAGTGATTATACGAGCGTAACAAGCTGATTTGTCGACCCCATAATGTCATTTGATCGAAATTACATTAATTGCCATGTGGCCGGGGTATAATGCAAGAATTCAGTGACTGCACGCGATAACATCGCTTACATGATCGTAAGGGACACTTGTCTAGCCGTGTCCGCGTTGACCACGTCTACTAGATTTTTAACTGTGATCTGTTTTGCTGTGTCCAATCACTGCATGTCTCACCCTTTTGTCGAAGTATTTCTGTATGAAATAGTTTTCGACTTAAAACAATCACATTTTTCGATAGACGTCTCATACGCGTACCTCGTGCCATTTTGTACCGATTATTTAGCGGTGTAATGTCTTGCCCGTGGAATAAAATGTTTTATAGACCCGTTGCTATGTGAACCTTTCATTTTAGCTAATAAGACACGCGTATGTAACTAAAAGCGCGTTACGATGGTCGATACACGCGCGTTGCCTTCGCTTCGAAGCGCGCCCCCGATGGCCTTCCTTTGCGACGTCATGAGAAGAGTGCTACGGCCTTAGTTTCTAGGAGGTGTTGTTCGGACCCCCAAATTGTTTTTCTCTCTCTGTCTGTCTGTCTGTCTGTCTGTCTATGTGTGTGTGTGTGTGTGTGTGTGTGTGTGTGTGTGCGCGCGTGTGCGTGTGCGTGCGTGCGTGTGTGTGTGTGTGTGTGTGTGTGTGTGTGTGTTGGTTCTTTTCTCGCCAACCCCCGTCCCCCCTCATCTCTCAAACACAACCGACGTCACTACCCACACCGCCTCTCGGTGGCCCCGGTAACGTTGTTTACAGTAGCGGAAGATTAGCTCTAAGACCGCGTACACCGCGCGCGGCTCCACAATATCACAAACTCAATCTTCGCCTCAATTCCGAAGCGAATATTTAGGCCTCAAATAACACCTTTCCAAAGTTGTGAAACGTCACTTTGTCGTCACCGATAACTTCCACAAACGACGATCTTGCGACGAGAAAGTTGAGACTTGAGAGTATTCACGGGCCGCCTAGGGACAATATAGACATGCCGCGTGGGGATTTAGGGACACGCGGGCGCGACGTCATCAGTGCAGCCGTTCAATCGGCTGGCCTCACGGTGTTGCTCGCGCGCGCTCTGGTAAAGCTCGCTCTGACTTTGTGCCTCTCAATCTCGCTTGAATTTGAGCCCCAAGAGAGTTTCGATGATTGACATCTCGTCCCGTGTGACTCCATCGTCGCGAGAGTCCAATGAGCACGCTCCGCGAACTTCGGCTCCAACTGTGTGTCTGACGAGTTTAGCGACCCATCTAAACTAGGACGGATCTTCGCACCTCCACCACATAGAGCGTCATTGCTTGGCGGCACTGAAAACTAATATTTCTGCTTTGAAGAACAATATAATTATAAGATATCTGCCTAGATAAGCTGATAAATTGCTTGCGTACGCAGTGCCAGAGGTGCTCACTACGGTGACGCTTTTGCGATCTTGGCGCGGCTGGTTCAGATCAACCCTTTGGAAACTTGGAAGTTTGAAAAAGACCGAAATGGCGATTGCCATGGCAAAAGAGACCGATCAGTCAAGTGTCTTGCGTGGTTTTGGTCGCCTGCATGTTAGTATATGTTTGTGTCCTGCAATCAGCCAGGGAAGGCAATGGCGCTACTCTCCCAGGATCCAACGCCGATATGTTTTTGTGGCGTCTCTTAGGCTTTCCATTCGTGACATCATGACAAAGATTTGCCTCGCCGTATCGTCGCGAGTTCTGACCCTGACTACTTATCATCAGATGAGACAAGTAAGATTGTGTGTTCATTACTCCAGGACAAATTATGGAATTCAGATGTTGCGAAATACTCTTCCTCGTCTTTTAAATCGTTTGGGGGAATTAAACATAGAACTTTTGACTTTGGTAAACAAATATTTGCTTTCATTTTTTGTTGAGCCTTCAGTGTTAGTGTAGGTGCAAGACGTGTGGTGATTTTTCTTTTCTTTTTTTTTTTTGCTTTTGTTTTATATCAAACGGATAATTACATAAACCATTTCTTTTTTTAACTGTTTTGTGTGCTGTCTCGGCTGCTGCTGAGGGGAGATGGAGATCTGTCAAGCAACTGTTATGTTGCTTTTTTCTCTGTCTTCCCTCTCCAAATGGAGAAAAATAAAGCATTTTGATTTGATTTGATTTGAAAGGCTAGGAGCATCGCGTTTTCGAACGAGCACTGTTGAAGTTGACATCAACGGATGCGCTGGACGGCAGTGCAGTATTCTGGCAATGCTCTTGTGCCCGTGATTTGGTCAATCATGAAAAGCCGCAATGTACCTAAATATATTTCAGGTTGTATTTTTGGTAACGCTTACTTTCAACGGTTGATATATCTGGCTGCAATTTTCAAGAAATCATGACCCTCCAAACAAAATTGCAAAATAACGTCTCTCGCTCTTTTTTTTTTTTTTTTGAGAGGAATGGAGGTTGCTGTGAAGGAGGTGCGAATGCTTCGTTACTGTGCACACCCAGGTTCGTTTTGGGCGTCTTGTCTTTGGTCACACGTGACAGCCTGCTCTGTTCTCCAAATATAAAAAATGTTTTCCATACTTCAATATCGACTATTCAGTCTTGCGGTACTTTGAAAAAGTAATTAGTTACAGTTACAGTTACTCTGTCATAGTAATTACTTTCAAGACACTTTCGTTTTTTCTTTTTAATTTAACTATAAAGACATTGAGGACAACACACGATGACTACGATTCATATTTATTTGCAACTCTCAGAAAACCTTCATTTCACTTTTTGAGATATATATTGTTACCGTCACACTACTTTGTTGAATCCAAGCGTTTGCTGCTTCGATACAAGATGGACTAAATAATAAATTATTTAGTTCATTTAACGCAGCCCAAATACTTTTCAAAGTTGTCATCACTTAACTTTCCGCTTATGATGCACATACTTTTTCTTGCTAAAGAGGTGTCAACGGATGCGCCGGACGGCAGTGCAGTATTGAGGCGTAAAAAGATTTCCTAGAAGCAGATGCTATTCGCGCTCATTCATTTCTGAAGCTTATACTGTTTGGTGGGAACAGCGCAAAAAAGACGTAGGACCAGGACGAAGAAATACACAGACACGGCGCAAAACTGAAAGTTCATTGTTGTACAAAAAGAGAAATAAACACAGAAAGGAGGAAGGGGAAAGAACAAACAAAGCAACCCGGTAACATTAGACACAAGCCACGCCCACACGCTGTCCCTCGAACCTGCCACACCTTTTTACAAAATCTGCCTCGTCATTTGCAAGGGGAACAGAAGGAGCACTCACACACGTGTCAGCTCCAATAGACGCCCTAAAACACGCTTCGTCTATCTCCTTCGCGGTCTTGTTTTTGTGACGGGACAAAATCTTTACATTATGAAATGACGGTGAGCAGCCACACCTATCTTAATGGACCGCTAAGTTCCCTGAGGGCGAGGAACGCAAAGAAAGCGAATGCTCTCTTGACCTTATGTTTACACACCGCCCAGTCTGACCCATATACACCCGGCCGCAGGATATGGGGATCTGGTAGACGACCCCGATTGCACAAGCGACGTACGGGCTCCGATGTTTGACGTCACACTGAACGGAAGGGCAACCCTCTCTGCTCACAGCGGCACAGAGGCTGGACAGCTTAGATAGCGCCGAGAAGACGACAGGCACCTCAAACGTACTGGCAAAGTGCTTGATTCGGTGCGACAAGGCATGGATATTCGGGACTACATTGGGTCTGGGGATGGCTCTTGTTTTTTCCTAGGACTATTGTACCCCCTAAACATTCTTAAAAGGGACTCAGCAACACCCATAACAACCGCCGAAGGGAAGCCCGCAGAGGCAAGCCTTTCAACCTGAGTCACAAAACTTCACCCACATCTCTGGTGACAGGATTTTAACAAAGACGCCCTAAGGCACGACCCAGCAATGGCCCTTTTCACCAATTTTGAGTGGGCCGAGTCATAGGGAAGTAACCCTTTCTTCGATCTGGGATCATAGGACCAGCACACGTGTGGCGTCCCAAGGCGGAGATTAATGTCCAAAAATTGCAAAACCCCTTCTGTCGGGACCTCGAGCTTAAACCTTAGGCCCTGGGAACATTCAATAAAAATGTCTACAATCTCTTTAACCACTTGAACACAGTCGTGGTCAAGGCTGGGTCTAAGGACAATAAGATAATCATCTACATACCTTAGCACTTTCAAAACGCGCCCATTAGTCTCCCAGCAATGCCTGTATCACACTTTGCCAGATAAATATCACTAAGCACCGGGGCTACGCTAGACCCTATACAAATGCCACCCATTTGCAAAAAGTTATCACCCTCGTAGGTAGCGTAGGTTGGCTCAAGGTAGAAATGCGGCCACTCCAGAAACGAGTCACTCGATACCCCTGAAGCGCTATCTGAAGTCTCTTTTGCGCTGTTCCCACCAAACAGTATATACCACCAACTAGCCCAACTACATGCCTTGTTGCTGACGCTTATACGCCCAGTTAGGAAATCGGATCTCGATGGCTACCTTTCCATTCCGACGTAGATTATGGGTTTGGTGATAGGTATTTTATTATTGCGGCGAGAAAAACACGGTTGATATTTCTCTTCAGTTTACTTCTGCCCGATAAATGAAAACTACTGATCCAACAAAATTACTTTAGTGCCACGTTTATTTACTGGCGGACTGGCTCGCAAGTTGGGCAGAGAAATTCAAGCTATGCCTAGTTTCCGTCATATATGCTGAAGCTTCTTAACGTCAGCGTTCTGAAATTCTTGGTGTTCCACTGATCTGCAGCCGTAACTCCCAATGAAAACACTTCCTTGTTTTGCCATACCAAGAAAACATCAACGAATTCTATTACACGCCTTGATATACAAAAGGGTGGATAATAAAAATCAAGATAATGTACATCTTGATCTAAATCGTTATTCAAATCGCTCAAATTTGGCTATAATGATTTAAGTCGCACCGATTTGGCTATAATGAATTTAATCAAACACTTTTCCCCGCAACAATACTGACAACATTTTGTTTATTACCGTTTGCCTATCAGTGTGCAATTACCATGAGTATTTATTTTGTATTCGAGGTAAAGATTGATCAAGCATGAAATAGTTATGTCAGGGAGCCATGAAAAAAAGAACACACACACATCTAGTAATAAAAAGTCACTAATTTCTAGCTGAAGGGATTTAATTCAGGTAAGACTGATTTAGATAAAAAAAAAACATCCGATTAATTTGATTAAAATATCCTGATTGTTTTTTTCACCCTGACCACTAATAATTTTTTTTTTTTTTTCAATTTAGAAATGAATGCAGCTAATAACACTGTTCAATAAATGAGGGAGAACAGTTCCGAGAATTTCACAACGGCTGAAGAAAATGGCTCAATTCTACATGGAGATAATATTGAGCCAGGAAATTCTGCCTCGCATGCACCAGTACAAAAAAGAAAAGAAAGAAAAAGTTCTTGAATACATATACACTTAGAGCGGCATCCGACTTTATGCATCCTATAAAACCGACCGAAGTGTGAAAAAAAAAACAAAAAACGTTACGTCAGGCGAACACCACGCCAATACACGCACGCACGCACGCGCGCACAGACAGACAGACAGACAGACAGAAAGACAGGCAGACAGACAGACAGACGCGCGCGCACACACACACAATCGGTGGCAAGTGCGCATGTGCGAGAAATAAAACGGGAGGAAAGGCAGGGACGTTTGCAGACGATCAACACTTTCGTCACCTGGTCGCAGCTCGTACTGACAATGCGGCGCATAAACCACGTAATCGAGCAGTTGGAAATTTCCTTTGACACTTCCCTTTATCCCCTTTCTCAACTTCCCTTTATCCCAAAAACGAATGGGGAAGACCTAATTTTGAGCCTAAAGGGGGTCGGTGGCCGAGTGGACCAACGCGTCTCAGCTGGAAGCGTGGAGCGAAAGCTTGTGCTGCAGAACCTTCTGGGTTCGATCCCCCGGCCCTTTCGATAGCTTCGTCCGTACCGGTACGTATTCGTGTAACCACTACTGCGTGGTTAGTGGGTGTACTGCACTGGCAAAATTTCTCGTGTACAGCTGAGACCCCCGTTGAGGCGTACCAACTTCAAGTCTGTCTGAACATGCAAGCAACACAATTTCAGTCAGCTAACGAGCTGGCTCTCGGGAGGAAGGTCCCACGACGAGTTACGGTCGCGCGAAGAGAACGAAGAGGGCAGCCCTGGCGTCGCGCCAAGAATGGCGCGACGAAGGGAGAATCTGTCTGCTTGAAAGACTTGTTTCTAAACATAACTCGCGTTACGCGACGCCTCACTTTGGCAGTATTCAGTTGCTACGCGTAATGCTGGATGGCTTTAGAAACTTCCACCGCGCTTACTTCACGGATCACTGGTGGCGGTCATCAGTGGCATCCAGGACGGCTATGAGAAGTAACCACGTCGCACCTCCTTCTCAAGTACGTGACGGCACCATTCCACCCGTATTACGCGACCATGCTAGAGCTATCGCTTTCGTTTCTTCGCACATTTTTGGGGTCTGGACCACCCATTTACCGCGGCGCGTGCAAGCCGACGGACTCAAGAGAGCAAAACTCTAATTGTGTTGACGGAGTGTTGCGGCAGCCAGAACGTAAGAGATAAAATTCCTAGCGAAAACACCAAAAGGGCTGCACGTGCGAACAGCTCGATACACTCCGGCACCGTCGCCAACTCAAGAGAAACGATACTTCGAGTCCATGCGGCCGACGACTTCCTTGAGAACGGGTCGCGCATTGTCGAGCGCAGTTTTCGAATCAAAAGAAAACAGAAACAAAATGCAAGAAATAGAGAGAGAGAAAAAAGAAGTGTTTGGAAACCAAGAAAGACCGGAAAATCGTCGTCGACGGAAAGTTATTAGCGAGCCAGATGGTGCGCGAAGGCAAGTCTATGGCTGTCACTGCGTCCCTCCGGCTCAAGAGAGTGTCGCCTCGGAGCTCTTATTTAAACGCGCTGGGGAATTCGGTTCTCTTTTAAACGTGTCGTCGGCTCGGGAGCTGCAAGGACTCCTTAGTTGGAATGTATCCGACCGTGCATACTGCCCTGTTTATGGTAAGTTAGATCATTCCTTCTTTAAATTTATATGGCGCGACACTGCTGGCACCAACAAGTGATCGCCGTTTGTTTCTTTGTTTATCTCTTACTATACTAATGTGGACACCGTGGTGATGCGTGTTCATTTAGGGCACTAACTTCAGTTTTGGTGCCCGCTAATATACTTTCTAGAGCATGTGCTGTAGAAAGGGTATGTGACTTTGGCCGGGTACAGCATGTACACCCTCACTTTGGGCGGTCAGCAAAAATCGGTGTCTTAACGCATCGGGCTGAGATTTACTACTGAGGTGTGACTAGGTGGTGCACACATGGAGGTAAAATATCAAAGGATAAACTTACATCGTACAAGAAAGAAAAAAGAAGAACCTGTTTCGGACAATCTACAGCGCCATTTCCCACGCGACGCAGAGGCTGCTCGTTTACTTGGAGACGTTGCCGACAGATGGTGTATGCATCGAAGGCGCGCGGGGCAGCGTCAGCTGTCGGCAGCGTCTCCAAGTCAACGAACACCATCTGCGTCGCCCGGGAAATGGTGCCGTAGATTGCCAAAAACAGGTTATCCTTTTATTTTTAACGAGGTAAGTTTATTTGTTGATATTTTAACTTTATGCGCGTACCTCCTAGCCGCACCTTTGTATTAAATTTCAACGCAATATGTTGAGAAACTTGCGGACTGTCCAAAATGGGATCAAAGCGTTAGTGTACATGCTGTAAATACAGTGTCACCAAAAAAAAGATTGCAGTTTTTTTTTTTATTTCAAAAATAAACTGCGTGTCGCCAAACGCACATTTTCCGCCCAAAGGGAGCGCTAGAGGTCACCACCAGATGCCAAAGTTTCAGCCCGATCCGATACCTTATTCAAAAGTTATAAGTGATTTTCTGAAAAGTTCAATGGGAAAATGGCGGCCGACGGAGTTTTCGAATACAAGGGGCTCTATGGCACCAGAAACCGAAAACGGGCAAAAATGGGCTCCATTTTCCCATTGAACTTTTCAGAAAATCACTTATAAATAACTTTTGAATAAGGTACCGGATCGGGCTGAAACTTTGGCATCTGGTTGTGACCTCTAGCGCTACCTTTGGACGGTGAATGAGCGTTCGGCGATGCCTAGTTTATTTTTGCGGTAAAAAAAACAGCAACAAAAAAAACAGTATTTTTTCTGTGTGTGTGACACTTTGTACAATGCGAAAAAGAGCCAGTATGGCGAATTCGGGTAATCAGTCACCGGCGAGACCGAGTCGGCGGCACCGACATCCAGAAACGCGCTGCGGCACACACGTGACCCTCAGCCTCCGAACATGAAACGCAAGACGGTGGAGTTTACTTCGCCGCGTGCGGCAAAGTAGTTTTTTTTTTTTTTTTTTGTGGTATTGGCTCAACGGCCCTGATTGACCCGACAAAACAGTTTCGTTTTTCGCTTTTCTTTTTTTTTTTTTTTTACCGACGTTCTCTTTTTTTTTTTTTTGGAGGTGACGACACCGGACACAGTCTGGCGCCCACTCGCCCGGCCGTTAGGAGCTCGGGCGGAAAAAGGGACGGAAAGTTGCCGGTGCATGCCGAAGAACCACCACCCGGGCGGTGCGCGCCGGTCGGAAACTGATTACGCGAACACTATTGCCTGTTTTTCGGCAAATTAAGTTGCCGACGATTGACCACCCAAATTCGCGATAGGTTGTTGGTCCTCCCGGTGTTGTGGGAGGCACGTTCCGCTCCGATGGCCTGGAGCGTGGCGGCTGGAACGTCACTGAATGACGGGTCGACTCGCTGCTGGTATTAAACTATGTACTACATTTGTTTACACGTCCGAGTTACAAGTCCCAACTTGGGAGACATCCTTGCACGTCCAGATTCTCCGCCTAAGTCCCCCAAAATCTTCCACCGTTCTTTCCTTAAAAATTCAATTTTTCAATTTTTCACTCTCTCACTGAAAAAAAAAACGATCATCAATCAGTTCAAATGTGGCTTTGTTACGTGACCGGGACTGGACCAGTCATGGGCAAAGACCTTCAAGACCAACGAACCGCATACTCGAAACTTCCAAACTCCGGACTAGGCTCGTCGTAGTGTCCCTAGCTAGACGACAAAAAGAAAACGCCGGGAAATACTTTGTGACCTCCGTGACGAGCCACGTCAATCCCCCGGGCACTCATCGCGTCACTCCTTCCCCTCGAAAGTCACGCCGCCGCCGCCGTTGCGTAGATCAGCAGAATGTTTTGTTTTCACGAAACCTTGCGCATAGTTGTAAATATATCAGCTTGAACTTTAGAATTAATCTAGAACACAAAAAAGAAAGGACTGGATAGGACACACAGCTTGCGCATAGAGCGCTGTAATGTTGGATGGTCGCGTGAATTCTTGTAGATATCAAATGGTACACATGTTTATTGAACGTAACGCGGCAGCCATGTTCGATGTTGCCAGACTTCGAGTACGAAATGGATAAGAACACCGCGGTTAACCCCCTGAAATAAAGTTTAAACAAATTGTAGAGCCCTTCCTCTTCACGTGAAGATGGAGGACCAGCGAAGCTGGTATTTTTACGACGCCTAGGACGACGCCTAGAGGACGACTTCTAGGTGACCTCGAGGACGACGCATAGAGGACGACTTCCATGACGACCTCAAGGACGACTTCTAGGACAACCTCGAGGACAACTTCTAAGACGACGTCTAGGACGACCTCATGGACGACTTCGAGGACGACTTTGAAAACGACGCCTAAAGAACGACGCTTAGGACGACCTCTCGGGCAACCTCAAGGACAACTTCAAGGACGACCTCAAGGACGACTTCTAGGACAACCTTAAGGATGACGTCCAAGACGACCTCATAAACGACCTCGAGGACAACACCTAGAGGACGACCTCTCAGACAACTTCTAGGACGACCTCAAGGACGACTTCTAGGATGACCTTGAGGACGACGTCTAGGACGACCTCAAGTACGACTTATAGGACGACCTCGAGGACGATGCCTAGAGATGATAACAAGGGATCAGGACCTCACTCTAATAATGGCAAGGAAGGCAGACTCGCGTTTTTAGAGCGCAGCTCTTAGGCACCCGTTTCCGGCTTCAGCGGCGTCGGCGTCGGCGTAACCGCGCGGTGCATCATGGGTAAATTTCCCCGCTAAATTTAGCGGAAAAAATTTCCCGCTAAATTTAACGGGAAAAATTTCCCCGCTAAATCTAGCGGAAACTTTTCCACGCTAAATTTAGCGGAAAATTTCCCCGCTAAAACTAGCGGAAAAGTTTTCCCGCTCAATTTAGCGGAAAAGTTCCCCGCTAAATGTAGCGGAAAATTTTTCCCGCTAAATTTAGCGGAAATTTTTACCCGCTAAATCTAGCAGAAAATTTTCCCCACTAAATCTAGCGGAAAAGTTTACCCGCTAAATCTAGCGGAAAATTTTCCCCGCTAAATTTAGCAGAAAATTTTGCCCGCTAAATTTAGCGGAAAAAATTCCCCGCCAAATTTAGCAGGAAATTTTCCCCGCTAAATCTGGCGGAAAATTTTCCCCTAAATGCGGGAGGGCAGGAGAGCAGGAGAGGCATTTCCCCCTCTACGTACCTTCCTTCCTCCTCCTCAAGAGCTGCGCTCTAATTCGGCGTTACAGGGAGTTGTAAACGGCTTTCATTTTAGATGCGGAGCATCTCTTGCTCGGGGCTATGTCCCGCGGCGTCGGCGTTGTAGTCTGCACTCACACTACGCATGCGCAACTCTCCTCCTTCCCTCTCTGCAACAGCTGCGCGTTACTCTCTCCGCTCTCTCTCTCTACCAGCTGCGCGTGCACTTCGCGTGTGTTCGATTCTAATCACACCGCGCGCGCATGCGCAACTCTCCTCCTTCCCTCT
The DNA here is from genome assembly GCA_013358835.2 of Ixodes persulcatus. NCBI lineage: Eukaryota > Metazoa > Arthropoda > Arachnida > Ixodida > Ixodidae > Ixodes > Ixodes persulcatus. The sequence goes on from JABSTQ010006626.1 coordinate 15,596, forward strand.
CTCCAAGAGCTGCGCGTTACTCTCTCCGCTCTCTCTCTCTCTACCAGCTGTGCGTGCACTTCGCGTGCGTTCGATTCTAACCACACCGCGCGCGCATGCGCAACTCTCCTCCTCTAGTCTCCTCTCCTTCAACTGTGAGTATAAGCAGCGGTAGCTCCTTCTCTCTCTCTGCGCGCGTTCAGTTCAGCGCTGTTGACTCCACTTCACTCCGTTCTTCCGATAAGTGTGATGGAAGGAGCAGTCCCGTCAGTTAGTGGGTTGGCGCAAGCAAGCGTCAGCACCACCCCACAAACTCACAGCAACGCTACGTCCACTGAAGACAAAGCTGCGCAGCGAAGGGCACGCGACGCTGAACGCAAACGCTTGATGCGAGCGGCAGACCCTCAACTACGGCAACGTGAAGCGGCGTCCATTCGTCAACGTAGAGCGGCGGATGCTGAACTACGACAACGTGAAGCAGCGGCGGGTCGAGAACGTCGAGCAGCAGAACCTGAGGTTCGGGACCGTGAAGTTCAACGTAAACGTAGGAAGCGAGCGGCGGAACCCGACCTTCGAGAACGGGAAGCCGCGTTGGTTCGTGAACGTCGAGCAGCAGAACCTGAGGTTCGGGACCGTGAAGTTCAACGTAAACGTACGAAGCGAGCGGCGGAACCCAAGTTAACAACGTTACTAACAACGTTACTAACACCGTTAATAACACCGTTAATAACGATCCGCGATGCTCCGCATCACCCCATGGTTCCCCTCGGGAAGATGGTGTAATTTTTTATTTTTATTTATTCATACTTGCCACGACCAATGGGGAATTTTCTGTCAACATCCGCGGACGCATTTTTTTCCAGATCCTAGAGCATAACAGCTTCGCTGTAAAAGTTGTTGACTTGGAAGTTAGCAAGCTAAAACTGGCATGAATGTTTAGTGAAGTACTCTTTCTCTCCCTCTCACAAAAAAAAAAACTGTAGTATAATTTTTTTATACTGTTTCACTGCACGGTAAGTCTGAGAGATAGCGAGATGCACCACGCACTCTGGTCGGATAGCGGCGCTCTGTCCAGGTTGTTCAGTTATTGTTACCTCAAAGGTTCTCAAGAGAGCACTTCACATGAGGAGAGCAAGTGTCTACAATAAAGTACACAAAAAAGCAAATCTTGAAGAAAATACCTTTACCCCAGTCTCAGGTTAATTCAACATGGTTGAAATAACATTGTACACACTTCACAAAATAAATCACACATTACACGGATTTTTTTTTCTTCAGTTTTGTGGACAATGTGCGTGTGGAATGAGTTCCAGTCGGCAATGGCAAGAGAGAGGGGAGAGTTTTGAAATGTGTTAGTTCTATGCTGAGCTTTAAGGGGATGATCAAGGCGCTTGGAAATGTAAGACGGGTTCTGGAGATGCAGGCTGCGAAACTCGGATGATGAATTATAAATGTCATGAAAGAAAACAAGACGGACGATTTCGGTTCTGACGGTTAGTAGTCTTAAAGGGATACTTCAACGAAATTTGAAATATACCCGTCGTGTTCAAAAATGGGTTGAATATGATCCACAATATCCGTAAATGACAATCGGACGTTTCTATTTTGAGCCTAATGGCTGTATTTTTCGTTATAAACGGCCCATTGTGGCAAGCGCTCGGAGAACAGCCAGCGGAGACCACGTGACATCCAGCGCAATCGTGACGTAGTTCGTCTCGGGACGAGCAAAGGTACGGCGAGGCTGACGTCAAGAGGATGGCCTAGTCGTTCCATCCACCGAAGCGACTGCTTTTGTACGAGTTTTGAGTGACGGGTTAATAATCTATAATCTTGTAGAGGGACAATAGCGACTTCTGGCTCACACAAAAAGGATTCTCGGGAAGAGGGGAGTTCCTCCTTCCCCTGTTCTCTCGTCGTGGCCGGAGGCGAGACAAACGTCGTCACTATCTGCCAAGGTTCCTAGACGGGCATTACAAACGAGGCGTTAGCGACAACCATCAGGTGCTCTTTGCTAATCGTTTAATTCGTTTTAAAATTCCTTTTCGTGTCTTTGTCAACGAGAGATTGGTGTGTCTGATGTGATACTGCTCCTTTGAACACATATAGACCAAAAAATGAGCGCCGAAATTTCGTTGTAGTATCCCTTTAAGTCTATGTTTTTTTCTTTAGAACGCAGCTCTTAGGCGCCTGTTTCCGGCTTCAGCGGCGTCGCCGTCACCGTCGCCGTCGGCGTAACCGCGCGGTGCATTATAGGAAATGTCCCATAATGCACCGCGCGGGACCCTCGTGACGTCAGACGTGACGTCACGAGTGACGTCACGAGGGTCCCGCGCGGTGCATTAGGGGACATTTCCCATAATGCACCGCGCGGGGAGGAGGAGGGGGAGGGGAGGAGGAGGAGGGGAGGGAGCATGAAGAGAGGAGGGGAGGAGCTTGAAGGATGAGGGGAGGAGGAGGCGAAGGAGGAGGACGATGAGGAGGGAGAGGAGGGGAAGAGGAGTGGCAGGGAGGATGAGGAGGTGAAGGGGAGGGGCATACCCTCCCCTCAGTACCCTTCCCTCCTCCTCGTCAAGAGCTGCGCTCTAATTCGGCGTTACAGGGTGTTGTAAACGTCTTTCACTTTTTATAGCTGTGACACTCAACCTATACGAGTACTCATGAGTAATGTAAAGTGATGTTTTATTTTGTACCAATTCGAGCTTGTTGATAAGATATGCTTGATTAGGACACCAGATGATGTTAGCGTATTCTAGTTTGGACCAGGCGAATGCTTCATATGCGGTCAGTTTTACAGTATTTGATGAGCGAAGAAGATTTCGTTTATTGTATCCTAGTGCTTTACATGCACTGGGCACGGAGTTATTGATGTATTCGTTCCAAATGAGCTGCTGTGCAAATCTGACTCCTACGTACTTGGAAGTACTAACCTTCTCTATGTCTGCGTGGTTGAGTGTATAATTCCTTAGTGATGGAGAGGGTTGGCTGGCAAATGATACGCATTTAGCTTTATTTGTATTTTTGTTTAGTTGCCATGTGTTGCACCAAAGTGAAATTATGTTCAGATCCTGTTGTAATAGTGCATCGTCATCCATGTTAGTGATGCAACGATAAGCTACACAGTCATCCGCGAAGAGTCTTATGGGGCATGATTGAGTGGCAGGTCGTTAATATATATATAATTAAAGTGGTCCCATGACGCTGTCCTGTGGAACCCCCCTTTCACCAGTAATTTGGGAGAGTCTCTCCCCAACATACGTAGCTTGCTTACGGTTAATGAGAAAGTTAGCAATTCGCTGTATGATAACGGATCAATGTTGAGTTAAGTTAGCTTATTGAGCAAAAGTTGATGGGGTATACGGCATGGAAGGCTTTAGCAAAATCAATGAAAATAGTAGGAGTAGTTTAGAAGCATAGATAGTGTCGTGCAAATTAGTAGCGAATTCAAAAAGTTGGGTTTCGCACGAAAAACTTTTCTTAAAGCCATGTTGATTAGTGCAGAGGAGGTGATGGTCACATAAATAGCTAATAACATGAGAATACATAATATGCTCCATATTGCCGCACGCGCAGCTCGCCAAGTACGCAGCGCGCGCGTGGCCTAACGGTTATAGCGCCTGCCTCCCACGCGAAAAGCCAGGGTTTGATTCCTGGCCGCGGGGACGCCTTTTTGTCGACATCTGATGTAATGTTCTGGTAAATTTGAGAACCGTGTTGCTTGTTCGAGTTTAGAAAGTTCTACACGCCGAACCTTCTACGCCGATTCTTCCAGAACCCTCCGCGTGTACATAAGAGGCTCCGCGTGGCAAGCCGCGATCAGTTTTCGCCCCAGCGTTCGACTCTGCTCTTTCGCCGACTTCGACGCCCGCGACGCTCTACTGTTATCTCTTGTTTCCTTCTTTATTTTTGGGCACAAGTTCGCCCGATTAAACGTTTAGTTTACTCAGTTATTCGCCGCCTCATCCCTTGTCATTCGTGACATTTTGGTGGAGGCGCGGGGTAACGCATGCCCCTGCCGCGTACCCCCCCGAGGGCCCGCAGTGCAAGTCCGACGCCAAGCCCACGAAGAACCAATGAAGGCACTACCGAGATCCGGTTCAGTCGTCGCACCCTTGGCCTACCCCCGGAGTTAGGACCCTTGCCACCCAGGACCAGGCAAACAACGAGGACGACGATGGCCAACCAGTCGGAGACCCCGGCCGCTCCTGCCGTCGTTTACCTGCCCGTCGTACCGCGGACGGCTGCTCCATTCTACGGCGAGCAATACGAAGACGTCGAAGACTGGATTGACCAGTATGAACGCGTTGCCCGCCACAATTGCTGGACCGACGAGCAGCGCCTGCACAACGTCTATTTTTCACTTGAGGGTACCGCCAAGCACTGGTACGAGAATCATGAGTCCTCTTTGACGTCGTGGGATATTTTCAAGACCGATCTCAAGGCTACGTTCATCAACCACCACCGCCGAGAGAGAGCCGAGGACCTACTGCGAACCAGAACCCAGGGCCCCAACGAGAGCGTCACCGGCTTCGTAGAGGACGTTCTGCGCCTGAGTGCCCGCGCCGACCCTCGGGCTACCGAAGAGAAGAAGATACGAATTCTCATGCGCGGGGTGAGAGACGACATTTTCGGAGGCCTCGTCCGCAACCCACCGGCAACCGTCGACGCCTTCGTCACCGAGGCAACAAACATCGAGCGCGCCCTCCAAGCGCGCGCTTCCCACTACCAGCGGCATCCAAGCGTCACTGCAGCCGCTCTGCTTAGTGGCGAAAACGCTCCTGGAACGGACATCCGCGAAATCATCCGGGAGGTCGTCCGGGAGGAGATCCGCCGGTTCCTGCCAGCCGCAAGCCGACCAGCGACGCTCTCCATCGCCGAGGCTGTGCGGGAAGAAGTTCGGAGAGCCATCCAACCAGAGGCTCCCGTCGCCGTGGCAGCTACCGAGGAGCCCACGTTGACTTACGCCGCAGTGGCCCGACGGCCACCGCCTCCTCCTCGCACCTATGTCGCGCCGCCCCGACGTCAATCTCCTGCGCCGCAACACGACAGACGCCACGACGACCCGGTGCAGTACGCCCGCCCGGAGCCTCGCGCACCCCGGAAAACTGACGTGTGGCGAACGCCCGACCGACGCCCTCTGTGCTTCCATTGCGGGGAAGCAGACCATACCTACCGCCGATGCCCATACCGACGACTCGGGCTGCGCGGGTTCCACCCGAACGACCCGCGCCCCCGTTATGGTGAACGACCTCGGGAGATCGACGAGTACTTGCGACGACCTCAGTCCCCCGAGCCTGCGTCCCGCCGAGAGTTCCGGTCGCCGTCGCCGCGACGTCCAGCTTCGCCGATGCACCGACCCCGACGTGAAAGCCTGTCGCCCCTCACTCCTCGCCGGGGAAACTAGGCGCGGCAACCCCTGGAGGTGGAGTTGCCGAAGACGACCGACGCCAAGATCCTCCACGAACGTCGGAGGGCCCCCACTCGAACGCTACCAGAGACCGAAACGACGCCCCTGCAACGGTGTCCAATAACCTAAACGTCGTCATCGACGGCCACGACGCATCAGCACTCGTGGACACCGGAGCAGACTACTCAGTCTTGAGTGGGAGGCTCTCCCGCCGCCTTCGAAAAGTCATGACGCCGTGGGATGGACCTCAGATACGAACCGCCGGAGGGCACCTCATCACGCCGGTCGGGAGATGCACTGCTCGCGTCGAGATTCACGGTGAGACGTGCCCTGTCAAGTTCGTCGTTTTGCAAGACTGTTCGAGGGACGTTATCCTCGGAATGGACTTTCTCTGCGAGTATGGCGCCGTCATCGACCTCGGGGCGAACCAGTTGACGCTGCGAAAGCCTGTCCTGCCCCCGGTGGAGGCCAACACGACGTCATCCGCGATCCGAGTTATAGCCGACCATGTGAATCTTCCGCCGCGGTCGAGTGTTTTCGTCACCGTCATGACCGACGCAGCCATGCACGGCGAAGCTCTTCTGGAAGGCAGCGTTCAACTGCTCCTTGAAAAAGGAATTGGCGTCGCACGAGGCGTAACGGATCTTCAAGAAGGACAAACAACTGTTCTCGTGACAAACTTTCGAGAGGAACCGCAGCACCTAACGAAGGGTACCACCATGGGCTACGTCGAGGAGCTTCAGACGCCAGCCGTGGTCACCGCAGTCTCAGAGGAAACCTCGTCGCCACAACAGAAGAGCACGACGCCGCCGCCGCTCGACATCGACCCCGAGCTCCCAGCTTCGAAGCGCCGGCAACTGGTTGATCTACTCGCCGAATACAGTGACTGTTTTGCCACGACATCGAAAGTTCGCCAAACACCAATGGCGAAACATCGCATTATTACCGATGACGACGCACTCCCTGTTCATCAGTCGCCGTATCGAGTCTCCTTAAAGGAAAGGAGAGTGATTCAAGATCAAGTTCAGGAGATGCTCGACGACGACATCATTCAACCCTCAAGAAGTCCATGGGCGTCCCCAGTCGTGCTTGTAAAGAAGAGGGACGGAACCCTGCGGTTCTGCGTGGACTATCGTCGACTGAACGCTGTGACAAAGAAGGACGTCTATCCGCTCCCCCGCATCGACGATACGTTAGACCGACTGCGCCACTCCCGATATTTTTCGTCGATGGACCTGAAGAGTGGTTACTGGCAGATTGAAGTTGACGAACGTGACCGAGAGAAAACTGCCTTCGTCACTCCCGACGGACTGTACGAATTCAAAGTGATGCCGTTCGGACTTTGTACAGCACCAGCCACCTTCCAGCGCGTCATGGACACCGTGCTGGCAGGTCTGAAATGGCAGAGCTGCCTCGTGGTATTCTCACGAGATTTCGACGAACACCTCAGACGACTTCGAGCCGTGCTTCAAGCCATCAAGACCGCCGGCCTGTCCCTCAAGCCAACAAAGTGTCGGTTCGCATATGGGGAACTAAAGTTCCTTGGCCACGCGGTGAACAACGAAGGTGTTCTACCTGACCCCGAGAAGACCCGCGCCGTAGCTTCATTTACGCCGCCGTCTGACAAGAAGGCCGTGAGAAGATTTCTCGGACTCTGCGCCTACTACAGGCGCTTTGTTCGAGACTTCGCCAAGCTGTCCGCACCACTGACACACCTCACGAAGGACGCCGTAAAGTTCGAGTGGACAGAAGAGCACCAGAGATCATTCGACGAGCTCAAACGAAGACTCCAGACGCCCCCGATTCTTGGCCACTACGACCAGTTTGCTGAAACCGAGATCCACACCGACGCCAGTAACACCGGACTGGGTGCGGTACTAGTCCAAATGCAGGACGGCGCCGAGCGAGTCATCGCATACGCAAGTCGGACGCTGTCTAGCGCGGAGAGGAACTATTCAACTACTGAAAAGGAGTGCCTCGCTGTCGTCTGGGCAATAACAAAGTTTCGCCCATATTTGTATGGAAGTCCTTTTCGCGTGGTCACAGACCACCACTCGCTCTGCTGGCTGGCGAATCTGAAGGACCCTTCCGGACGCCTCGCCCGGTGGAGCCTACGACTGCAGGAGTTCGACATGACCGTGGTGTACAAGTCCGGCCGGAAGCACAATGACGCCGACTGCCTGTCAAGGGCTCCAGTCAAGGCCGCTCCTGCCTGCACCAAAGAGGACGACGATGAGTGTTTCCTCGGCGCTCTGGATGTCAGCGACATGGCAGCACTCCAAAGAGACGACCCTGAGCTGCGAGCACTCATCGAGCACCTAGAGGGTCAAGGAAGCGCCATTCCCCGCGGTTTTGTACGAACACTGCCAACCTTCTCCCTCCGACGAGGTGTGCTCTACAATAAGAACTTCAGCAACAACAACACTGCATGGCTGTTGGTGGTCCCGTCCAGTCTTCGAGAAGAAATTTTTCAAGCCTGCCACGATGACCCGACGGCGGGACACCTTGGCTACAGCAGAACTCTTGCCAGGATACGCGAAAAATACTACTGGCCCAAGCTTGCGAAGACAGTGCACCACTACACCCGATCTTGCCACGAGTGTCAACGACGAAAAAAACCACCGACGAGACCGGCAGGACTTCTTCAGCCTATTGCGCCACCATCTGCCCCATTCCAGCAAATCGGAATGGACTTACTTGGCCCATTCCCACCCTCGACGCAAGGAAACCGATGGATAATCGTCGCAACCGATTATCTCACGAGGTACGCCGAAACGAAAGCCCTTCCTTCAGGGACTGCTGTGGAAGTTGCCAAGTTTTTCATTGAGTCCATCGTCCTCCGGCACGGCGCTCCAGAAGTTCTGATTACAGATCGCGGATCATCGTTCATGGCACAGCTGACCCAAGAAATCCTCCGACTCAGTCACACCAGCCATCGTCGTACAACTGCGTACCACCCGCAGACCAACGGGCTGACGGAGCGACTCAACAAGACAATCGCCGACATGATCTCTATGTACGTCGACGTAGAGCACAAGACGTGGGACGAGGTGTTGCCCTACGTCACGTTCGCCTACAATACGGCGGCTCAAGAGACCACTGGATTCACACCGTTCCAGCTGGTACATGGTCGGAAAGTAACGACCATGCTGGACGCGATGCTGCCCAATGAGCCACCTGACATTGAGAGCGACGACGCCCAGGTGGTTGCTCAACGGGCCGAAGAAGTCCGCCAGCTCGCCCGACTCCTGATTCAAGACCAGCAACGCGTCGACGCCGGCCGCTACAACCTTCGTCGCAGGGACGTCCACTTCCAGCCCGGAGACAGGGTGTGGGTGTGGACGCCCATCCGTCGCCGCGGCCTCAGTGAGAAACTGCTAAAACGGTACTTTGGACCCTACAAAGTGCTTCGTCGACTCGGGGATCTCAACTACGAGGTGATGCCCGACGGAACACGGACTTCATCACGCCGCCCTCCACGACCAGAAGTCGTCCACGTCGTGCGCATGAAGCCGTACTACGCTCGATAGGACTGTGGACCTTATGTGTTCCAAGTGACTCTTTAGCTTACCGTTCTTTTTTTTTTGTTTGTTTGGTTTGTTTTGTGCTGCATCGGGGCGATGCACTTTTTAAAGGGGGGGAGTAATGCCGCACGCGCAGCTCGCCAAGTACGCAGCGCGCGCGTGGCCTAACGGTTATAGCGCCTGCCTCCCACGCGAAAAGCCAGGGTTTGATTCCTGGCCGCGGGGACGCCTTTTTGTCGACATCTGATGTAATGTTCTGGTAAATTTGAGAACCGTGTTGCTTGTTCGAGTTTAGAAAGTTCTACACGCCGAACCTTCTACTCCGATTCTTCCAGAACCCTCCGCGTGTACATAAGAGGCTCCGCGTGGCAAGCCGCGATCAGTTTTCGCCCCAGCGTTCGACTCTGCTCTTTCGCCGACTTCGACGCCCGCGACGCTCTACTGTTATCTCTTGTTTCCTTCTTTATTTTTGGGCACAAGTTCGCCCGATTAAACGTTTAGTTTACTCAGTTATTCGCCGCCTCATCCCTTGTCATTCGTGACAATATTTTACATGGTATGCTTGTTAAGAATATTGGTCTATAATTACATGCATAATTTTTATCTCCAGATTTAAAAATTGGTAACCTTCTCCCAAACCTCCAGTTTGCCGGATGGTACATTTGTCCTACTGACTGCTCGAAAATAAGAGACAGCAAGCGAGAAGACATTGTTCGGGTTATTTTAAAAAGTTTTGGACACATTTCGTCATCTCCGGGTGCCGAACATGGGGAACGTCTTTCAATGCTGGCCAAAAGTCATTCTTGTTTAAATGTGACATGGAAACAGTTCCTCGGTACATACAGATACAAAATACTCATTAAAGACGGTTGCTGATTCGTGGTGGGAGAGCTCCTGTCCGTGATCATTACATATACTGGGCAAAGTTCGCTCTTGCTTGGGACCAATGGTCTTCTAAACCTTTTTTTAGAATTAGTTCTCAATATATTTATGAGATCACTCATGTGATAGTTGTTTTTTGCCTTCTTAATTTCTAGTTTGTATTCCTTGTAGCATTCGTTATGCTTAGACCAATCTGAAGCAAAGTCACTTCTTCGCTTTCGAAAACAGACGTAAGGCTTCTTGTTGGACAATGTCTTTAGTCTGTTAGTAAACCGCGGCCGTCCAGCATTCCTTTCTAGCACAATATTTGGAATGAAAGTAGATTTCAGTCTTTTAAACTCTGTTTTTAGCATATTCCAGTTCGCTACGACAGATCTTGTATCAAAATCAGAGTGATGTAGACGCGAAACCTTGAAAAGAAAGAACAAGGGCGTTTTTGTCGATCTTACTGTAGTCATAAATTACTTTTAGCGCTGTAACTCTATATTCAATCAGAAGTAGCATTTCAACGAAAACAATATTATGATCACTGATTTTATCAAGAACATGAACTATCTAATGTCATAAGGGGAAGACACAAAAACTAAGTCTAGACTAGCATTGTTTCTGGTGGTCTCAATCACGAGTTGAAATAGATTAAAAACGCTTACTATATCAAGAAAATGTGAGGCTTCAACAAGGTTTGAACATGAGGTTCAATTTTTTTTTCCTTCCAGTTAACACCAGGGTATTTAAAGTACCCGCCTAACATTATACAAGAATCAGGGTAGCGATATAAGATACTTTCAACGCAGTCAAACATTTTTTCTGAAAAACTTCTGCCCCGTCCATCGGGACGGGGCAGAGATTGGTATCTCAGTAACAGATTCGCTAACAGCAATAACGACCCCCCCCCCCCCCCCCCCCCCCCCCCCCCCCCCCCCCCGACAATGCACGATCTTCACGAAAAAGATGGAACGATTCACTCAGAAGCAGCTCCTCGTTGAGAACTTGGGGAGTTAACCATGTTTCGGTGCCAATTACTATGTTGACATTAGTATCATCAATTGTGGAAGAAAGATCCTTTTGTTTAGAAATGAGACAACGAAAGTTACCAAGAATTAATGGCAGATTGATACTTTAGACCCATGTTGCGGATAAAAAAAACAGGACGCGGGATGGCCAAAAAAACATGTTTTTCGTGTAAGGCTCGTCAAATTATGAGGCGCTGGAGAAATTCAGCCTTCTGCGTTAAGGGGATACTGAACCAAAGAATTTAGTGTCAATAATAAGTGGCGCACGTCCTTTCCACGAGCCAGCAGCCGCCGGTGTGCGCGAGCACACACAACAAAAATGACGTCAAAGACCTCCATTTGCGGTTAAGATGACAGTGAAATGTACGGGCTTCGGGCCAAAGGAGAATAAAAACAAGTTTTTCATCTACACAGTGGTGTCTGGTGTAAAAGGTAAGCGATTAATTGGTCTAACAAGCACGTAGGTTTCACTTGTAGAGATGAAAAGCCTGTATTTATTCTCTTTTGGCCCGAAGCCCATGCGTTTCACTGTCCTCTTAAGCGCGAATGTAGGTCTTTGACGTCATTTTCGTTGCGTGTGCTCGCGCACACCGGCGGCTGCTGGCTCGTGGAAAGAACGTGCGCCACTTATTATGGACACTAAATTCTTTGGTTCAGTATCCCTTTAAGTCCTTATTTCGAACTCTTTTTGTTCGCCTTCCGCCCATTGAAAAGTATGCGGGAAGGGCCTTAGAACGCATCTGATATCGCTGCGCCGCAGCGTTCTTCCGCACGCCTGCTTTCCTCGCCGTCACCATGGCAACGAACGCCGAATGAATGGAAGCACGCACGGTACCGCCGCGTGAAGCCAGCAACAGCTGACGCCATTTTACGAACGCCGTCTGCTAGCCAAAGCCGAACGCGGTATGTCAGATCAACCGCCTCCGCCGGTGCTCGATCGCCGCCATTTTACGAACGCCGTCTGCTAGCCAAAGCCGAACGCGGTATGTCAGATCAACCGCCTCCGCCGGTGCTCGATCGCCGCCATTTTACGAACGCCGTCTGCTAGCCAAAGCCGAACGCGGTATGTCAGATCAACCGCCTCCGCCGGTGCTCGATCGCGCGATTGAGCACCGGCGGAGGCGGTTGATCTGACATACCGCGTTTGGCTTTGGCTAGCAGACGGCGTTCGTAAAATGGCGTCAGCTGTTGCTGGCTTCACGCGGCGGTACCGTGCGTGCTTCCACTCATTCGGCGCGATCGAGCACCGGCGGAGGCGGTTGATCTGACATACCGCGTTCGGCTTTGGCTAGCAGACGGCGTTCGTAAAATGGCGTCAGCTGTTGCTGGCTTCACGCGGCGGTACCGTGCGTGCTTCCATTCATTCGGCGTTCGTTGCCATGGGGACGGCGAGGAAAGCAGACGTGCGGAAGAACGCTGCGGCGCAGCGATACCAGGTGCGTTCTAAGGCCCTTCCCGCATGCTTTTCAATGGGCGGAAGGCGAACAAAAATAGTTCGAAATAAGGACTTAACGCAGAAGGCTGAATTTCTCCAGCGCCTCATAATTTGACGAGCCTTACACGAAAAGCACGTTTTTTTTGGCCATCCCTCGTCCTGTTTTTTTATCTGCAACATGGATCTAAAGTATCAAACTGCCGAATTAATTATACGTCTATCCCCTTTTGGTCGCGTGTTATTTTATGCTACTGTTCAGACCTGTTATCAGGATGAAATCGCCTCAGCAAAATGACCTCGTCACTCTGTGGTGAATAGGCGTACTGTTTGCCATCCCCGTAGAGCTTATCATTAGCAAATTTGACTTTCACGTTTCTTTCTGAAACTGCTGACTGAATTTCGGTAGCTCACTACGATGAAGACGAGTTTGAGGTGTGAAATCTTCCGAGATAGAACCACGTGGTGTGTTTGTTTTCCAGTTTTTATGCATTCGTCAGAACATCCTGCCTACTTCGGTAATCCAAGAAGCCTGCAACAATAGGACGTACTGCGTCACCACGTGTGTTGCCTACATGATGTGCACGCTCTATCACACCGACCTCGAAACCTAAATAGCTTTTGACGAATTCCCTGATAGTACTCGCTATTTGGTCTCACGTCTCTCTTGGTTTTTCTGGGAGGCCCCTAAAAACCGAGTCATTTCTTCTCATCCGGTTGTTTAGGTAGTCGATTCCAGATTAGAGGGAGTTATGTTTTTAGGGGTATGGTATCTCTTGAATCTGCTTTTCTAAGGTGTTACCTTTGTGTTTAAGCTCGCCGATTCCCAAACTGATCGCATCCAACCTTTCCCGAGTTTCATTTTGGTTCTCTTTATTTGTTTCCTCAAGCTTTTCAAGCATTTTTTCTAGTTTCTTATTACGACGGCCAGGATTTAGTTCGACGTCTCTGGAGAGTAGTAGCAATGCCCCCCCCCCCCCCCCCCCCAAAAAAAAAAAAAAAAAAAAAAAAAGAAAGAAAAAGGAGGCACGTGTCGTGTGGAACGGAAAGAAAGCATAATATAACTGAAAGTACGATCCGAAACTTATAAAAACATGTTAGTATGCACTGTTTGTCGATGGGGCACGACACTTAAAAAGAAAATCGGTTATCAGTGCGTTTGCGTTTAGCGTTTTTTTTAAATAACCAGCCTGAGTTGTGAAGCGTGTTAGACGCGGCCTCGCTGTATCGTGCCCCGCTGGTTATTCACCACATTCGGCGGGAGTTGATACCTCGAGGGCGCCACAGTATTTTGTGCCCGAGTGGACTTCCGGTAGTGCATATATTTATTCTTCAGAAACGCACAGCGACCGGGTAAGACAAGTTTCCTTCGGAGAAGTTTCTGTAATATGTTTGTAAGAAGATTAGTGCATTGTAGAAAGTAGTACAAACAACAAAAGTATGCAACACCAATGGAAAAGAAGAGGAAAACCTGAAGCGCGCAGGGGTCCGCCGATAGGGGTTGATAGCGAGCTTGTTTGCAAACAAACATTGGTGAATAGGCACGGTAGCTCCTTTCGACGGCTGTCCGTCGGTGGAGGGAGGTGTTGAACGACGCGCCATGGTCCGGTGGTCTTCAACACGGTGTCTTGATGTTGCTTGTTGAGGAATTCAGGTAGAGCACGTGCGCCTTCGGTCGTGATGGTTGTCGTGATGTAGTGCCGTCCAGCCAGGTTGGTTGCGCGGCGACGAACAGGAGCGGGACCTGAGTTGTGAAGCGTGTTAGATGCGGCATCGCTGTGTCGTGCCAGTTGCTGCTTGAGCCAACGGGACAGGAGATGAAAGACACTCCAAAGTGCAGTTGCCGAGGTCGGATGAGAGGGGTGCTGGCTCTTCGGGATCCGGATCTTCTTGTCCGGCCGCAACAGTCACTCTCGAAGCATCTTTAAAAAGAAACTAGCGTTTCGCGTGGTGACTTTGCGAGCAGCTGTGATGCGACGGCCGTGTACTGCTACGACTGTATATGGTCTTGGGTCGTAGACCAGAGTGAGCTTGTTAAGCTGTTGTTGTCTACAGAGTACGAGTGAACCTGGCACAAACTTGTGACGCTGGGTGTGACGCCGCACGTCAATGTATGCTTGTTTCATATTTTCCTGGCTGCATCATTTGGTTGTGCCTCATTGTGAGCATTCTTGTTGCCATCCCAGTCTGGGAGCTCTGGCAGTAGGTTCCGCGCTGTCCGCTTGAAGAGAAGTTCGGACGGTGGAATGTTCGTGGAACCGTGTGGGGTCGAACGGTAGCCTAGCAGAAAGGATTGAAGGCAGTGGCGTACCAACTTGTTTTTGAGTGGGGGGGGGGGGGGCAAACCAGACCCCCTTCCTTCCCCCCCCCCCTTCAGGGCCGGAGGGCGGTGCCCTTGGTACCCCTTGGGCGCCGCCGGCCAGTGTTTCCCCTGCCCAGTGGCGGCTGTTTCAGGGGGTCAAAGCACATGCCTTGCCTCCCCCACTCTGAGAACTGGGGAGGGCAAGCGCCCCCTTGCCCCCCCCCCCCCCCCCAGTTGGTACGCCCATGATTGAAGGTCACTCGTCCAGTCTTTGCCATTCATTTTGCTGGTGACAACGAGTTTCTTGGGTGTCCTCATGAATGTTTTTTTACTTCTCCGTTTGCCTCAGGCCATCTTGGTGTGATGCGGTCGTGCCTAAATTCAAATTCTTCGGCGAATGTCAAGAAGTCTCTGCCTTAAAATGGTAGACCATTGTCAGTTTTGAGTATGGGTGGAATACCAAACTGGGAAAAACTTAACGTAGCTAGCTGATGAATTCTGGTGCTGCAAGAGTTTGCAGGATGTTCACCACTGGGCACTTGGAACAGTCATCGATGACGACTATGGCATACCTGTCATCTGGAAATGGGCCGGCAAAGTCCAATGACAACTCGGTCCAAGGAGTTTTTGGTAGCTCTGATATTTGCAAGGAGTACCGGTGATCCTCAGGTGTTGCCGCTCGACAAGCTATACAGGCAGTGGCGTAGCTAGGCCATCCGGCACCCGGGGCCCTTATGTCTTTCGTCGCCCCCCCCCCCTTTCACTCCCCGAGACCGCAACCAACCACCAACCAGTAAAGCGGGGGGGGGAGGGGGGGCGGGTGCTGCCAGAGGTGGCACCCCCCCTTCGTGACTAAGGCCCCTGGTACCCGGGTCCAGGGTCTCCCGGCCCCCCGGTTGCTGCGCCACTGTATGCAAGTTTTGACTGCTTCGTCCACAAACGTGTCTACTGCAGGAAACCAGACTTTGCTATGCCACTTCTTTGTTTAAACCATCTCTTGATGACGCTTGTGCGCAAGTTGTACTCTATTTTGCTACAGACTAGCAGGTATGACGATCCGTGTGCCCCGCAGGATTAGTCCTTCCTTGGGCACACCTAGTTCACTCGCTATGCGCGCAAATAAACGGAGTACTACGTCCTTCCAGGCACTTTTGTCATGTTGAGGCTGCTGCAATGCTGTCACCTACTTGTTGAGTTGTGGATCTGCCGTGGTTTCTCTTCGACTTTCTCGAGGGTCACGGCAAACAAGGTAGGCAGATCTACTGTATCATGTAGTTTACATACTCTTCAGATATCGTCTTGAGCTTGAACAACTTGTTCTTCCTCTGTAGAGCACAGGGAGATGAATCGCAAGACAGATAGTCACTGGGGTAAAGTGGTAAGCTGGGCGAGTTGATAAACGCTGAACACGATGAAAAATCGCGCACAAGGAGACAAGGATAAAAGAGGAAGGAACACAAAACACAGACAGGCGCGACTCACAACTCTGGTATATTAGGTGAAGAAAGGAAAGAAGCAAGATTCATTCATGACAGGGGACACCGGTACCAGGGGAACACAGTTCAGTCACAGTCAAAGCAACCGACGGCTTACTAACGCAGCGATCGGCCAAACCCAAGATAGTAAACGCCTCGAGCACCTCGCGTGTTTGTTTTTCTTCGAAGCGCCCAATGACTGAGGTTTTTTTCTAAAGATGGTGAGCACGTAAAGGTCCTACAATGTACCGAAAGGTGACTGTTGTATTCCGGCCCAGTGTCGGAATAGGTGCGCTGGGAGGTGCCGAGTCAACTTACCGCAAGTCGAGGCTGCGGTGACGGTAGGGCGGCAGATCCCATAACTGGGCCGGGCGGCTAAGATTAAACAGCAGCCAACATCTCAGATCGAAGGCTGGCAGCAGACTGGCTGGCCTGTGGCAGCCTCGCGCATTTTATTTGTTCGCGCTCGTGCCGTCGCTGACGCAACGGCAAGGGCACAACCGCGTTATGTCGATCTGAATGCACAATAAACACAAAACACACATTTCTTTAAGATTACAACAGTGACCTCCTACAGTTGATGTTAAAGAAAGACTGTGCTCTCGCAGCCGGTCATTCAGACACCATTGTCCAACATAGCATCTTCCACAGGAAAGAGGAATACTATATTCAACGTTTTACGAACATGGAACAAAATGCCGCGCATGTTTTTGAGGCACGTGTTTTTTTTAAATATTTTTCCGCTTTGGCGCAAACGTTAGAACAAATTTGTCGCATTTTTTAGGGGCTGACAGTACTACGGGCACACCATACTTACTTGCCACTTGTTTTAGATTATGCGAAATTTTTTAAAAATATAATATAACCACCGCCGTTTTTTTTTTTTGTTTTTTTTCAACTGGACGCCTAGTTTCTTCACACTCTTTTACCTTCTTTACCAGAGTTCCAATCCATCCATCAATTCCATTAACACCTGATTCGAGAGGGCAGCGGAGAAAAGCTCACCGGAGAAAAGCTCACCGGAGATAAGCTCACCGGAGAAAAGCTCACCGCAAAACTGGCAGATGCGGAGAAAAGCTCACCGGCCTTTGAGCGGATGCGGAGAAAAGCTCACCGATTTTTTTTAACTTTGCGGATTCTGCGTCAGACATTGCAATTTAACATAATTCGCATTCCTCACTTCATTAAAAATACGTCTACTTTTTTGCAGTATTCATGAAGTACATTGGGCATATTTACTAATTCAGCAGAAATTAATAATCACCTATTCTGTATATTAATGAAGCCGCAAACTTCAGAACATCGTACACCGGTAAAAAAGACAACAATTTATTGACAACTGGCAGGGTGCCGTCGGTAGCTCTGTCAAATAAAGATGTTTGTTCTTTGCGAGCTAATATGAATAGCGGTGTGTGAACCGTTTCAGTTTCAAATATCGTGTAGTGCCTAATAGATAAGTAGGTGTTTGTTGATGTAATCAGTGTCGGCTACGCTGTTTTTTCTGTTAATTTCACTAACAAAACTTTAGTTGCGAGAACAGATCCGTCCTGTCGTGTTTGTTGTCTTCACTCCGTCGTCGTCGTTTGAGTGATTTTTATCATGTATAACGTTTACCAACTCGCCCTAGTTGCTACCTTACAGAAGACTACTAGTAACAACGGTGCTAGTGTGCAGCTCTCAAGGTCATGGGTGGTTCGCCGTAGAAAGGCACTATCACACAAAGGCAACGTATGGAAACACCAGCACGGACGGCTAGAAAACGTGCTTCTCCGTGAAAGAAAAAAGTTTCGATATCCTACTGACTGTTTTGTCCTATTTTCAAAGGTTAACAAAAGCTTCAAAGAGAATTTCAGGCACCGCGTTGTTGCGCATGCACTTTCGGCATTTACAGTTTTGATTTTTAGGTTTTAGGCAGACATTATTAAGTTTTCGAACTTTTTCCTGTTCTTCAAGTTCATGAAAATTTGAGTTGGGCTTTCGTTGCCTACAGAGTAAGCCACAGAAAACACTCGGCCACAATTATTAATTTGGGAGCAATATACCCAATAAGCTTAACAAATAATACAAAAAAGGACATTTTCTTTTTTACAAAGCTGACGAATTTTAATGATAATAAACTGATACATGTTACGCATGATCCAACAGCCTCCATATAAAACAATTTAAAAAATCGGTGAGCTTTTCTCCGCATACGCTCAATGGCCGGTGAGCTTTTCTCCGCATCCGCCGGTTTTGCGGTGAGCTTTTCTCCGGTGAGCTTGTCTCCGGTGAGCTTTTCTCCGGTGAGCTTTTCTCCGGTGAGCTTTTCTCCGGTGAGCTTTTCTCCAGGATTCGATTCGAGAACCCTGAAGATTTTAGTCTATCGATTTGTTCCAAGAAACTTCCATTAATGGCATGAAAACATGCCTTTTTTTAGGGCTGAAGAGAGGCAGGAGATAGCTATGCCTCTCTTCACTATCTTGGAGTGCGAGGATGTGTAGTGAAGAATACCTTTTTTAGAACGGGGTGAGAATGTCCAGCACAAGTGATCGGCGTGCAATGAAAGCGAAAGGTCTAAGAATTGCAACACCCCTTCCTTAGGCTTCTCAAATTTAAAAGTTTAGGCCAAAACCGCACGTATGAAAAATGTCCATAATCGTAGTAACTACATCTTGATCCGCAGTCTTTTTGCATAGTAAAATAAAATCATCTACATATTTGAACACGTTGGAAACTGGAGTGGACTCAATAGCTAAAGCAATAGCACGCTCGATTCTCGCAAGACTCGAGACTGGAGCGAACCACAAGACCCAATACACACCCCCGATCTTTGTAAAAAAATACCCCGTTTTGCTATTCTTGCTATTCGACGAATGTGGAATGTAAATAAAATTGCAGCAGCTCAAGAAAACTGTCTATAGACTTCAGTCCCGGAAAGAAAGTTCGTCTCGAGATTCAATGTGGGCCCTGACTGACCTAAGGAAAGGGTCGCGAGGAAGGGAATAAAAAAGGTCTTGTACATCTACGCTAAATGCACTGTGATTGGAAAATGTATTTGTGTTTAAAGTTTTAACAACAGTTTCAGAACTCTGAACCAAAAAGGGATTTTAATATAATGCAATTAAATGCAAAGGTGCACAGTCACCTAGCTGTGATTGGAGATTTCTCTTTGTCCTTTGTCCTTCTTCCTCCTTGTTCCCCTTCTCCAGGGATTATTTTCATCAAAAAGGGATCCTCAATCCGCAAACCGGAGAGGTGTTTTTGGAGATATGCCGACATATGCCGTTGCCACGCACCCCTCTCAGTGACTATAGCTTGGAAAGGACAGGCGTTTTTGTGCGTTTTGGCACTAAAAAGACCTCCAGGTGCAGTCCATCGACTTTTTTATGTTGGCAGCAAACTGGTCAACGACAAACTCTCGCAAAGACCTAGAGCTTGTTTCCTAACCTTTCTCGTGTCTGCCAGCAGCGGTCGGAAGTTCTTTTGCACGGCTCCATAGGCTTTTTCATTATAGGTGCCCAGTCATTACCACAAAAAAAGCCCTTATCGAATTCCAAAACACGTCGTTGATTATTTATTTATTTATTCATACTGCAGGCCATTTCAGGCCCAAGCAGGGTGGGACAACAAGAAAAAAAAAAAACATAACTAAACAGAGTAAACCAACAAATATGTTACACTGGAGGTCACAAAAAAAAGAAAAAAGTACACAAGTTCAAAGGGCTTATAGATAACACAACAATGGGGCCACTGGTAGCGTCTTGCAATAAGCGCAACAGAGCACATAAAAAATAAGATAAGAACGCTAGTGACCCAAACGTCAGACGCTAGTGACCCAAACGTTGGCGTCTACCAAAACGTTAGTCAGCGGTCTAGGATCCGGGGACTGAACTCCTCTCGAGGCAGTAAGAGTGTCAACACATTCAGACACAACGTGGTCTAACCTCTTCATTCGTCCTGTACGCCACTTTTCTTGCCAAGGTTAGCAGCTCTTGAGGACATAGGTCTGGTTGAATGCAAACCTTGTGACTAAGACCAAGGTTTTTTTTTTTTGTTTCTTTAAGTTTTAAGGGAACATCAATATCTCCAAGGTGTGTGAATCGCATAGACGCTGTAGCAGCTTTTTGTTTTTGGGCAGGTTTTGCCGAACTCTCCGCCACAAAAACTCGGTGACGTCAGCGATTGTCTTGCTCATTTCTGAAAATAGCCTGCGTTGTTTCTCGAAATTTCCCCCACTGACACCATAGGCAACCCAGAGGCAGTGTTTGAAGAACAGTGCCTGACGCCAATACTAATTCTGCAAACCCGTCTTGATTGGCCCATCTTCACAGGTTTGAGTGACTTTCTTACACCTTCGGTGGCCATCCAGAATTGACGGAACTTGAGTTAACCGCTCTTTTTCTGTTCTAAAATCCGGTCATTTAGGCAACGTCCTATTTGGCCAACATACGAGAACCCACAAGCCAATGGAATCTCTAGAACCCAGCTCGCCACTAGTTATTGGATCTCTATGATTTTTCCGGCCAAACTTTCCACCGGAAAAAGAAGTTAACTTACTTAATTTGGAATCATTTTTAAAGCAACGAGATTCCATTGGCTTGTGGGTTCTCGTATGTTGGCCGAACGAACGCTGCCTAAATGACCGGATTTTAGAACATAAAAGAGCGGTTAACTCAAGTTTCGTCAATTATGAAATTGTTAAACACCAAGGCCTTTGTAATATTTGTTTCAGAGATTGGACGCAAATGACTGTCCTTAGCAAAGAAAAAGATCCTTATAAGATGATAGTTAAGAAAACTATTAGGATTACGCGAGCTGGAAATTATATAAGTATGCCATCACTGACTGGACGATGAGACACGGGTGTTTTTGTATGTCTAGTTCCTTTGTGTCGTGCGGTGGTGAATGTATGTTTATTCTCATTGACTTTATGTCATGTGGTATACACCTTTTTCGTTTAGCCTCGCACCCAGCCACGTTGTTCCCATATCCGGTATGCGTTCCGAACAAAAAATAAGAAATTACAACCCCGAACAAGTAAAAAAGTATAGAAGGGTCATAACTAGAACGACTGACGGTTGCAATTAAAATGTTAACACGTTCTAGTGGCGAGACGAGAAGAAAGCGATGGTTTCACGCATACCGGAAGTTCCAGAATTGAAGATGGCGTCGCCCACGCAGAAAAGGTGTATATGTGTCTGCTCGACATAGTTTTGTCCGTCCAAGACACGAGTGATTCTGTCTTTCTAGTCCCCCAGTGTCGTTTGGTAATGTGGTGTTTGTCTCCTTTTTGTAACGAAGCTTCCCACACCGTCGCTTCTGGGCGTCATGGTTTTACCATTTATAATTGTTGGTGTTGCCCAAACGTTTCCAACTGCCTTTAAATCTGTGGTTGAATGCTTAAAGGGGGACCAGCAGAAATATTCTTCAGCCTGGCGGAAAGTCCTCCTCGCCCTCTTTTTTAGGGGCGAAGCTCCTTAGGGGCTAGCCATGTCCGTATGTCCGTCCACCGTCGGGTGCTCGTGCTCCTGCTCGTGAGCTCACGAGCAGGAGCACGAGCACCCGACTGCTGGTCCCCCTTTAAGGTTTTCACGATGTAGAGCTGCAGATGATGTGGGGATGTGTTTTAGGGAACAAGGAAGAAGCTCGTTCTTAATTAAATAATTTATGTGCTGGTTATGAAGCGGTGTTGTCCTTGTCCCTTCTGTTCCTTGTGTCAATATTTCTCATTATGGATGTGCACCAGCTTGCCTGCGTTTTACTCCAATCTCCACTATCCTTCATTTTGCTGTTTAAATATACTGAAGAAACTGCCCTCTATAGTGGGGCGCTGGGATGAGCACTAGAAGTTTTCGAGTTCACTACGGCGTAGCTCCGCACCTAACACATGCTGCAAGTCGCGGCTTTGACTGCATTCATGTTGGTCAAAAAGTGAACTTTTGCCCATAAAGCATCGCTTCCAGCTGAGTGAATATCCTCTCTACAGAGATTAATTGAAGACGACAATTGCAGCACAAATAGAAAAACAAATATTACGATAGAAAAATTCGCGTCCTTTCGCACCATTCAAACGCATGGCTTGGAATCGTAGTGGAGCGGCTTGTTTTATTGGCTTCCAAACAATTACGGCATGAGCGTTTACATTTTTACTAAGAGATTCATCCCATGAGACTAACAAAAAAAAGTACAGCAAAAAAAAAAACGGAGGACAAGAAGACGAAGTGTACAAATAGAGCGCTGATTCTCAGCTGATTTATTGGAAAAAAAAAACACAAATCTACAAGCATCACGATCAACAAAAAACATCAAGTTACCTCCCCCCGCACGTGTCAAACCTGCTCAAGATTGCCAACTCTTTGTCAAATAATGCGATAGAAGGCGAAGTGACGCACCTTATTTTTGCTTAGAAATATAAAAGGTCTCTAAACTTTTTCTAGTAATCTATTGACTGTATGGTCCTATAGATACTCGATTTATCAAGAACGGGATTGCAACAGCACCAATCACAGTGTACTGCCGAGTTGCCTGCTGGCGATAATCTAAGCGATAGAGCATGCTCTCTTAACATCTGGTTCACATATCTGCCGGTCCTGTTTGATGTAAACATTGCCACAGGTCAATTTAATCTTGTAAACTACACCGACAGCGCACGGCACGTACTTTACATTGCCCTGTGGTTCTTTCCACATGCAGGACTATGAACCTTACTCCTCTCGACTTCAGCGCAGAGACGCTCTAACTCTGATTTAACTACTAAAGTAGACGATCTGGAAAATCGAAGCCGGCGTTGTAATTTATTTTTTTACGGAGTACCTGACACAGACGCCCGAGAGCTACCTGTGGTGTCTGAGAAACGAGTTCAGGAAGTTGTAACTAGACTTGGACTAGAGCCCGTTCAAATTAAAAGAGCGCACAGGCTTGGTAGATACTGTATGGGCAAAACTCGACCACTTATCACAAATTTCGCGTTGTTAAAAAAAAAAAAAAAAAAAACAATCTTGTCAAACGCAAAGAAACTAAAAGGTACTACCATTAGCATCTCGGAAAATTTTTCAGAGGCGGTACGCAGAAAAAGAAAACAGCTCTGGGACTTCGCCAAAGATCCCCGTAATGACAATACTCGTGTGAACCTTCGATATGATGCACTGTACTTAAATGATACAAGAAACATCAATGTCGAAGCACTTGGACAAGTTGTTCAGAGTACCTGACAAAAAAAAAAAAAAAGAGCTGCTCGACTTAAAACATATCATTTCTGATTGTGAACTGCCGAAGGGTAAAAAAATAAAGTAGATGATTTCAACAATTTGTTGTGTATGACAAAACCTACCGTGGTTCTTGGTACTGAATCATGGCTAGATAGCAGTATCAGTGATGACAATGTATTTCCAGACAACTACATTTCTTACAAAAATGACAGGAACTATCATGGGGGGGGGGGGGGGAGGGGGGAGTTTTTATATTGGTAGATAATACTGTTTCTTCTTCTCGGCTTGACATTCCGGTTGGGTCGTGCGAGGCTGTGTGGTGCCGGGTTCGGTTCTCAAATCACTAACGCTATGTTCTTTTTATAAACCGTCTGGAAGCTCGGCTAATGTCATCGTTGAACTTTCCGAAATGGTAGAAACAATTCAGACGGACTGTCTTATTATAGGTGGTGATTTTAATGTACCTGAAGTATCTTGGAATAGGTATATGTTGCAGACTGGAGTGGTATCTGGAGTGGGAAGGGAAATAATAAACATGGTGCGTACATTTGCGCTCACCCAAAGTGTAGATAAACCGACAAGAGGAAATAACATTTTAGACTTGGTCCTAACAGACCAACCCGCTTGGGTAAAGTCTAGTTTGATCCTACCTGGAATAAGCGACCATCATGTGGTACTTTGTGATATGCACGTATCGTATGAAAACACACAGCCAAACACTGCCCGGAGAATGTACAATTATGCAAGTAGAAATACTCCTGAGATATGTTCTTCTTGAGAAGAATACTTCCAGGGATTTGAATTTTTATCAGATTCTCTTAGTGTTAACGATCTCTGGTTACTTTTTAAGGCAAAAGTTTTTGAGCTACAAGGACCGATTTGTGCCATCATGGTTATTAACAGCAAGACGTGCAAAAAGTAAACCTTGGTTTAACAAGGAGTTACGGGCTTTTAGAAATAGGAGACAGAGAGTATTCAATAATCTTTAAAAAAAAAAAAACTCTTCCTCAGTAGAGCGAAACTAAAGGCTATCGACAAGGAATCGACAAGGAATTTAATATAATTTCTTCACGGGAAAAACCCACAAACCTGATTGCCCCCTTCGCGCGATTGTTTCCGAGAAGGGTTGTTGGCAAAAAGTAATCGGCTCGTACCTCCAAAGCCATCTTAACAAGATTGTGGGAATGGACCCTTACCTGGTCCGAAGTTCCAGTGAAGTGGTTCGTGAGTTGGAGAGCGGTTTCCCGTCTGCAAAGACTGCCTTCTCTGTGGACATTCAGGACCTGTTTTATTCGGTGCCACATGAGGGCTTGTTTACAGCCGTCAGGGACAGCATCGAGGAGTTTGGTGAAATTAGTTTTCAGAGTGAAAGCGGTATTAGCACTGAGAGTTTCCTTGAACTGTTGCGGTTCTATTTGAGCTCTACAGTAATTGCGCACGAGGAGAGGTTTTATGTTCAAAAGACCGGCATTTGTATCGGGTCCGCGGTCGCCCCCGTGCTATGTGATGTCTATTTGTCCTTTTTTGACAGGCGCTTGCAGCAACAACTTTGCGATCAGCATGTAGTGCGCATTTTTAGATACGTCGATTACTACCTTGTGCTTTTAGATATCGAAAGTTCTGATTGTATTCACAAGGCTGTTTCTAGCGTTCTATCCATTTTCGTATGAGCATCCGATGGCCTTAATTTTACCCATGAATTGACCGCTATAACGGTTACATCCAGTTTTTAGATCTAAAAATAACGTTTAATGACAACCACATCTGCTGGTCACACCACCCTAGGACCAAGAAGGGCCTTTTGCCCTACGACGGTGCTCACTCAAAGCTTGTTAAACGAGCCATCATTATGTCTAGCTGTACATCAGCATTAGAAAAATCATGTGTTCACGAAATGGCGTCCAGTTTCCGCGACCAGTGTGACCGCCTTACTGCCGCAGGGTACCCCCAACACTTGGTCTCTGCTGTATGTGTGCGCTTGCTACAGAAGCAGAAAACTGGTCGTACGTAATGAGCAGAGGCGAAAAGAAAAAATGCGCGTGCATGTCATCCCGTACCACCACGGCCTGTCCCATAACCTGAAAAAGGTGGCGGCCAGGTATGGTCTCTCGGTCGTCTTTTCAGCGCCCTGCAAACTCAGTAAAGTGTGCCCGGCAGATTGATACTTTAGACCCATGTTGCGGATAAAAAAACAGGACGCGGGATGGCCAAAAAAACGTGCTTTTCGTGTAAGGCTCGTCAAATTATGAGGCGCTGGAGAAATTCAGCCTTCTGCGTTAAGTCCTTATTTCGAACTCTTTTTGTTCGCCTTCCGCCCATTGAAAAGCATGCGGGAAGGGCCTTAGAACGCACCTGGTATCGCTGCGCCGCAGCGTTCTTCCGCACGTCTGCTTTCCTCGCCGTCACCATGGCAACGAACGCCGAATGAATGGAAGCACGCACGGTACCGCCGCCTGAAGCCAGCAACGGCTGACGCCATTTTACGAACGCCGTCTGCTAGCCGACGGCGATCGAGCACCGGCGGAGGCGGTTGATCTGACATACCGCGTTCGGCTTTGGCTAGCAGACGGCGTTCGTAAAATGGCGTCAGCCGTTGCTGGCTTCACGCGGCGGTACCGTGCGTGCTTCCATTCATTCGGCGTTCGTTGCCATGGTGACGGCGAGGAAAGCAGACGTGCGGAAGAACGCTGCGGCGCAGCGATACCAGGTGCGTTCTAAGGCCCTTCCCGCATGCTTTTCAATGGGCGGAAGGCGAACAAAAAGAGTTCGAAATAAGGACTTAACGCAGAAGGCTGAATTTCTCCAGCGCCTCATAATTTGACGAGCCTTACACGAAAAGCACGTTTTTTTTTTTTGCCATCCCGCGTCCTGTTTCTTTTATCCGCAACATGGGTCTAAAGTATCAATCTGCCGTGTGCCCTATGATGAAGCCAAGAATGAACATCAACAAATGCAAAAAGGAGCACAGCACGCGCTACACAGAATGCGCATCCGGTGTTATCTATGAAATTCCGCTTTCTTGCGGGCGAGTATAGACCTTTCCAATGTTTACAAAATCACAGTCCAGCGTGCGGTCTTCACAGCCCAGCACGTGCGTGTTCGTCGCTTCGGAAAGCGAGCAAAGCACGCGCCATACGCACGAACGCTCGAAATGGCACCGGCCACAAGCTCGTTTTTGGAAAGGTCTATACATTGGCGAGACTGGACGTTGTTTCAACCTGAGGGCACGTGAACACTTTTTGGCGATAAAAAACAACACAGGCGGACATCTGCCTGTACATTGTTTGAAATGCGGTTGTCATCCTGATTTGCAAAGGACACGTGTTCTCGCAAGAGAAAATGAGGCAACGGAAAGAAAACTCGTAGAAGCCTACTTCATTAAAAAAAAAGGTCACGACTGCATAAGCATGCAATCTGTTTCACTATCAGACAAGGTATTTTCTTTTTTGGATGGTCATGTTTAAACCTTATTTCGCCGCAAACTGATTGCTGCTGCTATATATACTGTTGTGTCTGCGCACATAAACAGTTGGAAGTCTGCACTCCGTGTGTCGTACTCGTTTCTACCTCTGTTCTCATCCTTTGCGCAGTTCATTTATTTCTACAAAGGAATTTAAAACTGCAACGAGTGAAGCAAAAACTAACTTTCTTGAGTCATTTCCATCGCGAATTAGAAAGAACCCGACGGAGTTCTGGAGGTGCGTTAGACGTAACAGAAAAGATAAAGTATGCATCCCACCACTCGCGCATAACGGCGATTTAATAGAAAGTAGCCATGGGCAAGCAAACTGCCTAAACGACTTTTTTAGCTCAGTCTTTTTACGTAAAACGTTAAATTCTAATCATTCAAGTCTAGCTAGAACGAATAATAAAACAATTGTGGAGGTATTAATCGACGAGCATGGAATTACACTGCTGCTACAGCGTTTGAATCCATCCAAAGCGAGAGGACAAGACGGCTTGCCAAGTAGTATCTTAAAGTTGTGTGCGCGGTCCGTTTCACCGTTTCTGAAGGTGTTGTTTACTAAGTCCCTTAACACATGTGGCCTTCCCAGCGATAGGAAGACAGCTTGTGTTGTTCCTGCGCATAAATCTGGACCTAGGGAGCTCGTCACGAATTACCGACCCATCTCTGTAACAAGTATTGTTTGTAAAACTTTAGAACATATTTTATATACAAGCATTATAAAACACATCGACGCGCATGCATTGTTTAATCCAAACCAACATGGTTTTCGGCAGGGAGTCTCATGTGTTACTCAACTAACAGAGTTTGTTCACCAAATAAGTAAAACATTGGATCAGCGAAGATTCATAGACTGTGTATTTATAGGTTTCAAAAAGGCGTTTGATGTCGTAGACCACAACTTACTTGTTCTTAAGTTACATAGTTTTAATATTAACCCCCGCATAGTTGCGTGGATTCAGGAATATTTAAATTTAAGATCCCAATATGTGGTTGTCAATGGTGCTGCATCTGAAACTATTGATGTGGCGTCAGGCGTCCCACAGGGGTCGGTGCTGGGCCCGTTGTTGTTCTTGGTTTATATTATTGACGTCGCAGAAAATATCACTTCTTATATGAGACTGTTTGCAGACGACTGCGTCGTGTATCGAGAAATTAGAAGCGCGGAAGACAACTATGGTTTGCAACGCGACCTATTCAGAATACACAGGTTGTGCCAAGAATTCAATATGAAGCTAAACCTAGAAAAAACCGTACATATGTGTTTTTCAAGAAAAAAACGATGGACCTAAAAATGTATACATCATTGGCAGTGCCCCACTACAAACTGTGTTTGAATTTAAATACTTAGGAATATACCTAACACAGTAACACCGTCTTTGTGTTGGCACAGGCACGTTGATTTTATTTTGTTACAGGGAAAGCTTGTAAAGTATTGGGATTTGTACGACGCAATACCCGACAATTTCCGCAAAGTACGCTAGATTTGTTGTACAAAACTTATATCAGGTCTGTTCTCGAGTACGCCTGTACAGTCTGGGATCCACCAACTGCTGTTGGTAGAAATAAACTTGAAAGAGTTTAAAACCTAGCGGCTAGATATGTTTCCGGGAATTATAGCAGGCGACTCAGCATGGCAAGTCTGAAGGAATTCTTAGGCTGGGAATCTCTCGAAAAAAGAAAGAAAAAACTACGGCTAAAATTATTTCATAACATTTACCCCTGCAGAATTGGTATACAGCGCGAAAACTACATTTTCCTTCCGCATTAAATCTCTCATCGTGTCGATCACGAACGAAAGGGACGCGAGTATAAACGTAACACAAACCAGTTTAAATCTTTCTTTTTTCCCCGAATCTATTAGCGAATGGAATCAATTGCCTTCGGAAGTTGTTGACATTTTGGACAATTACGCTTTCTTGGCTGCATTGTGAGAAGTGTTTCCTTTTTTGTTTCCCGTGTACTGAATATGCATGTGCGCGTTCTGTTATGCTCCTTTGTATTGCTTAAATGTATCACATTGATGTACATCTCCCCCCACTGTAATGCCACCCTGGCGCTGTGGGAAAGTGAATAAATAAAATAAATAAATAAATAAACTTCGAAGGCGTTGAAAAAACCGCTGTCACTCTATGACGTTGAGCTACTTCTTTAAGGTTGCGCGAGACCTTATGCACATATGGTGAAACTATAAGTCTCCTTTTTGGCCTTTCCCTGGCAACCTTACACGGGTCACGAAGCCCTCTTACCAGGCCTTCCGCCACACCATTCAGCAAGCCACCTGGGTAGCCACCGTCCTGAAGCCAAGTAGCCTGATTAGCACAACTAGCAGGCATGGGATCTGGGCATGACTTAACCAGTGCCTCCCGAAGGTAACCCATCCCAATCCCCCGCTTGCAGTTTAGAATGGCTGGAGTCAAAATGGTGAGAATGTTTTTGCTCCTAGAGTTATAGCCACAGCACAAATGTCCATCCAAAAAGTGAAGTTTGACGCCAAAAAACTGTGCACAGCGATCTACTGGGTCTTCTCTCGTGAAGTTGAACACGCAGGCATGCGATTTAAACACCTCTAACATACTCTTAATAAAACCCCCTCTACTTTGAACAGAGCTTTTGTTCCGGAACAGCACCAGGTAATCATCGACGTACCTAAATACCCGGATCCCATAACCGCCAAGATCGCTTGCAATGCCTCTATCGCAACTTGAAAGACAAATGTCGCTCAGCACAGGGGTAACGCTAGACCCAATACAAACTCCCTGCTTCTGCAAAAACTGGGAACCATCATAGACAACGTATGTTGACTTTGTTGACTGAGCTAAAGACACAGCACCTCTAAAAAATTGTCAATACTCACTCCACAGGCATGTTAAAACGAAACTGTCCCTTAAGCCCCAATGCACCCCTTTATCGCGACGATCGTCTCTTGTGA
The DNA here is from genome assembly GCA_013358835.2 of Ixodes persulcatus. Taxonomy (NCBI): domain Eukaryota; kingdom Metazoa; phylum Arthropoda; class Arachnida; order Ixodida; family Ixodidae; genus Ixodes; species Ixodes persulcatus. The sequence goes on from JABSTQ010006626.1 coordinate 45,192, forward strand.
AAGTTTAGAATAGAACAAATCCTCAACGTCAAAAGGCACTGCATCACACCCGACCGGGTTCCCCTCCCTCATGAAATCAACTACGATCGCTGAACTGCAATTCCGGAAAGGGTTTTGCAATTTTGGAGGGACAATGTGTCTAAGGGCCATAATCCTGCAGGAGCAAAAAAAGTGTTCTCCTTTTTGATTCAAGCCATTCTAATCTGGTGAAGCGGGGGATTGCGGTGGGTTGCCTTCGGGAGTCACTGGTCAAATCATGCCCACACCGTATGCCTACTAGATTTGCTAATTAGGCTACTAGGCTTCAGGGCGGTGGCTACCCAGGTGGCTTGCTGACTGGTAAGGGGGCTTTGTGACCCGTGTAAGGTTGCCAGGGAAAAGCCAAAAAGGAGACGTATGGTTTTACCTTATGTGCATAAGGTCTCGCACAACCTTAAAAAAGTAGCTCAACGTCATGGAGTGCCAGTGGTTTTTTCAGCGCCTTCGAAGTTAGAGCGACTCTGCGCTAAAGTCGACAGGACATAGTCCTGTATGTGGAAAGAACCACAAGGCAATGTAAGTACGTGCCATATGCGCTGTCGGTGTAGTTTACAACATTAAATTGAGCTGTGGTAATGTTCACATCGGACAGACCGGCAGATGTGCGAACGAGAGGTTAAGAGAGCATGCTCTATCGGTTAGATCATCGCCAGCAGGCAACTTGGCAATACACTGTAAATGGTGCGGTTGCAAACCCGTTCTTCATAAAACGAGTATCTATAGGACGACACAGTCAATAGATTACTAGAGAAATTTTAGAGGCCTTTTATATTTCGAACGAAAAAGAAAGGTGCGCCAGTTCGCCTTCTATCGCATTATTTCACAAAGAGTTGGCATTCTTGAGCGGTGGGCGGTGACTTGATGTTTATTGATGATCTCTGATGCT
>JABSTQ010006627.1:0-27272 GCA_013358835.2 Ixodes persulcatus
GTAACGCGGCTACAAGACTCCCACGTTTGTCCAGGTAGCTTCGTACACGTACACCACGGACGTCTGGCACGGCTGGGGGCTCGAGCAAGGGCCCCTCCGTGTTCGACTGGCCCGTCAGGCAGAAAGGCAGGACTACCTACGACCAGGTCTGCAAGCTGCGCGTGGTCCCGCAGACGACAGACCCTGAGTGCGCCGTCGCTTACCGGCGCTACAGGACCAACAGCGATTTCAAGGTGCGCTGCCCGAGTGCCTTAAAGGCGACCTACAAAATTGTTTCTACCGGGCAGAAAACCGGTTCCTAGTTTTCTTCCCTCAATTTTCTCTCGCTATCTTCTCTCCTCCCTCCCCATAGAAGAAGCGGGTCTCCGAGCTACTTCCCGCAGAAAGGAGGAAGGTCCCTTCCTTTCTCGAATGAAAAGGTGGAATTGAGGGGAGTTTCCTCCTTTCTGCTTGTTCGTCGGCCTTTAAAAGATCTTGGGAAATTGCATTGTATTGTTTAGTATATGCGGCGCTTGCTCTTGCAACGAGCGTCTGAAAAACAGACCCCCCCCCCCCTAAAAAAAAAGAAAAAAAAAAAAAGAAAAAGAAATTGGAGTATTGTTGCTGCTGGAGTCGCCGCGCTGGCGCTACTCGTAGCTAATGGGCTGCAACAGCTCGTCAGATCTCCGAGACTCGTGCCGTTGAGAACTTCCTGAAGTCTCTCCTGAAGCTTGTCTGCCCGTCTTCTTTCGGTCTGGAACTGCCTCTTCAACTCCTTCACCGTAGACAATCCTCTGTCCTGCATCTTGCGCTCCTCCATGTTGTCCTTTAGCTCTTGCTTCAGCTTCTTTGCTTTTCCTCGAAACGCACTTCTGGTTGTTTGACATCTCCTGATGAATGGTGAGATCCTTACGGCATCGTCCAGCTGCGATTTGAGCTGGGTGCAGTCGTCCGAACCTTGCCTTGCTTTGCACTGCTCCAGGTCATCTTTGGACTCCTTGATGGTTTTCTGTAGCATGTCGACGCGTTCCTGCGATCATCCTTGAGCTGAAGCACCTCCTCCTTTAGAGAGGGCAGCAGACGCTTGTACACTGTCAGCGCCGCTTCGTTCTCTATCACCTTCGCCGCACGCTCTTGCTCAACAAGAAGTGCTTCGTTCGACAAGTGTAGCTTCTCCTCAAACTCTTGCCACATCTTTCTCCGGGCCTGCTTGTGTTTCTCCTCTTCCTCCAGCAGGTATGCCTCCATCTCCTCTACCAACGCCTTCCTCTTCTCCGCCACCTCGTTTGCTTCGGAAGCAGCAATGGCGCTACTTCTGGAAGCATCTTCTAAACCATGAATGGTGTTGTGCATTGAAGTTATCTTGCCTGCCATTTCCTCATTCACCCTAAGCAGAGCCTCCCGCTCCTTGTCCGAGTAGTCCATCTGTTGGCACGAGTCTCGTAGCAGCGTCTCCAGCGATCCTTCTCGGCGAGGGTTACAGGTGGATCGCCCACCAAGCCTCGAGCCTCCGCTTCGCGCACGCCACTAATTTGGTTTCTTCTGTAAATCCAAGAGCTTGCTCAATGCGAGTACCGACGCCTACAGCAGGTTCCAGTGCTGGACACTCGAGAAGAAAATATTGTAAAGTTTCGTCCGCATCACCACATGGACTGCACAGCACGTCCGTTACGTTGGTGTCATATCTTCTTCTGTACAGACGGGTACGCAAGGCACCACCGCGGTCCTCGGCGAGGAGTCGACTTCCCAACGTTTTTCCACACCAGTGGATAGGAGTGATGACGGTCTTGTAAGACGCGTAGAGGTGCATACTTGAATGTTCTTGCATGTCTGCTCTCCAGCGGTCTGCCTCGACAGTTTTTATCTGCCCTCTAACCTTGGCTACCCGGTCTTTCTTTGTAGATGGCTCGTCGGTCATTGAGAAGGCACCATACTTTGTACCAAGTCGAATGACTCGTCGCCTCCACGTGTGTGTACGTTTTTTAGATGTATGTATACGAAAATTCTCCTCACCCAGCAGTCTCCATTCATATGTCGAAGTCGGGCATAATATTAAAGTTTGCTGCTGGCTTCACGTGCCTCGAAAGAGGACCATTCGAGATCTCCTTGAACAAGTTGATTGGCAACCCTGCTGTGGCATCCTAGTGCCTGGCGTCCAATCTTTTTTTGTCGTGTTTCAATGTATTCCCGGATCTCGCTGGGTGTACACGTAACACCATAAGTGAAAGTCAATCCTGGTACAGCGACCGCTTTCCAAAGTTATCGAGTTATTAGATACCGGTCGCAGCTCCAAAGGCTTTTTCGACGCAGCATGTTCCGCTTTCTTAGTGCCGATGCCTTGAGATTTTCATGGTGTTCTGTTAGATAATCTTCGGAACAGGTCAGTGTAACACCAAGGTACCTGTATCGGGTACTAAGAGGAAGTGCTTTATCCTGGATGGTAAGGGATTCAAGGACCTCGCCCTGCCCGGAAAACAGCACCACGGCTGAGTTACTGGCATTGAAATGCAGTCGAAGCTGAGCCGCTTCTGCTTCACAGGTAGTCAACAGTACCTTCATGTCTGCCACATTGTCGGCCATCAGCACAAGATCGTCGGCGAAAGCAAGACCAGGGAGCCGCCATTTAACCTCACGACACAATGGCGCCATCTATCGGGTACCTGTCGCGCACTTGTCGTTTTTCGTAATTTCTAAGTTTTTCGCGCATCAGTTTTTTTCTTGGCTCGAAAAACTTTTGAAAATTTTAGGAACGACCAATTTCTCATAAATTGCGCGAACATTTGATCTTACAAATACTGCAGAACCTTCGCTCTAGTGAAATACAGTTCCAGGGTCACCTCATAGGTAGCGCCAGCGTGCCAGTGTGCTTTTTCGTTGTAAGAGATCGCAAGAACGGAGTCGAAAGCAAAAGCAGGTGTGTGAATGGGCCTTTAGCCCGTCTGCATTCGAGGAGAAAGAGAGAGAGAGATTATACTTTATTCCTTAAAGGGAAGATGGGGCACTTCTGCATTTGAGAAAAAACGCTTGAATTGCGTTCATTTTGCCGTTAGAATAACAGATATCACAATTATATTTCAATGCGACGCGCCGGAGAGCCATAAGAGCAACTTTCAAAATAGGGCTGAAGCCCCGCCTCCTAGCCTTGGGCAGCCAAAAGATCCGTCGATGACGTCACGTACAGCGACTTTCTTTCGCGTTTTCTCGCGTTTACAATACTTGCGCAGGAAATGGTTTGAGTATTCGGGTTCACGGGGTAAAAATACACTAGAATACACTTCTAACTCATTTTTTTCAAGAAGCTCCCCAGCTTCCCTTTAAAGGGGCACTGAAGTCATTTTTGAAAAATGTCGTTTTTTACCTTATATTGTTTAAAAGGTGTTGGTTCCCGCAGATACCAAGCCCTATATTACAAAACCGCCTATTCATTTCAGGACAATAGAAAAACATGTGGACACTTTTCTCTCGCGGACTACATTGTGTGGACCAATGAAAGCCCTACAACACGCGCAGATTTCGAATGATTTTATTATAACTCGTTGCGAAGAGAGTCTGATAGGTACACAATCGGATAAGACTCCTCTTTTTCTCCGCGGCCGAAGCCATCGCTTGCAGCTCGCCAACAAGCGCCTTTCGTCGGCCACTTCACTCGGAAGAAAATTATTCCCAAAAAGGGCGTGTCGCCATCTTTGAACACGCTTTTAACGGGAAATAAGCTACGCATGGTTGTGATTTCGGGTTTATTTGGATGCTTAGAACGTCTAGATTGAGTTGTCACTATAAAAGAACGCACGCACACAACGAACCGAGGCTCTGTTAACACATTTATTATCCTGTACTGTTTATAGACCTGCTAATTGTATTGCAGCAGTTAAACTCGAGAAAGTTCCACTCCCAGGTGATATATTTTTTTTAATTCCAAATTGTTATTGTATGTGTCGAAGTTGAAGACATAAAAATAGACTGTATCAGAACTCAACGCATCAACTGGAAATAAGAAACAGTAAATCTTTTTCGGGTTATTGTTTCCCGTCAACGCTTACTTTTATCACTATGGTCCTACTCAAATTTTTTACATTATGTTCTTTTTCGACTGCCGCGAGTGTGGCTGTCTTGACTAAAAGGAAAATCCATAGCAACCCTTTCCCAGTGACACAGCAATTTTGAAATAACTTCAACATTTTATATTTGAACATTTAGCGAGAAATTTTTTTTTACAATATTTTGCCACCATATAGGATCCGACGCACAACGGCGCTTGCGCGTCGGATCCCCTGCAAGAACGACGGTCAATTCCCGCAATGCTTGGATAAAAAATGGCGTACCATTTCGATTCACAGGATTACCAGCGATTTCTGCGCTTCTCACGTTGTTCGGCAGCACCATCAGTTGCGGAGTGAATTTTACGACAGGGTGAAATGCGGGTCATTTTCAAGATTTAGGAATTTCTCGCGGGACGCGGGACACGAGCCCTCAATGCGGGACAGTCCCGCGGGACGGGGGGTCACCCAAGCTACTCGCAGGAATCAGTTGTCACTAAATAGGAAGTCACGATTCAAAACTCGATGAGAACCAGAGATTAGGAAAATTTAAAAAAATGGACAGCCCGACCATCCTTTGTTTTCCTCGTTATAGATCAAACCTATGCTGTAACTTTTTTAACAATGGTTTCCGGCATGTAGAAAAAAATCACTTCGTTTTTCCATTTTGGACGCATCGGTGCATAAAAATTACCATACGAGGTATATCCAAGTTTATTTATTTATTTATTTCAATTGACCTTCAAGACCCCCTCAAGGAGGGTATTACAGAAGGTTTTAACACTCGCGTTTGTCAAATTAGTAAAGAAAACAAGAACAATAGGAGTAAAATGACACAAGAAAGTATACAAGGTTAAACTGAAATCATTGAAAAATCAAAACATTGTAAAGACACTTTCAACTATGAGGCAGCGGTGAGAATGACTTCGTTCAATTTCTCTTTGAAATGAAGAGGAGAAGATATGGAAACAATGCTGTGGGGAAGGTCATTCCATTCCTTCGCTGCGCGTGGAAAAAATGAAGCAGACGAGGTCACTGTTCTAGTTTTGGTGCGCATCACGTTGAGTGGATGACCGGTGCGATAAGGCGTTCGTGCGGATGGCATGATGTACGGTGAATTTGGCTGGAAATCGTAATAAAATTTGTGAAAGAGTGTTAGTGTAAAATATTTTCGGCGAAGTGATAGGTTATCTAGTTGAGCACGTTCCTTTAGGCCGGTGACACTTATTTCATATGAATAGCTAGAAAAAATGAACCTGACTGCACGATTTTGAATGGCTTCTAATTGATGACTGAGGTAATTTTGGAATGGGTCCCATATAGCGGCAGCGTACTCTAGCTTTGGGCAGATTAGTGTTTTATAGGCGGCAAGTCTTAAGTTTACAGGTGCGAATTTGAGGTGACGTTTTAGTTGTCCGAGTGATCTGTTAGACTCAGAGATGACATGGTTAATATGTAGTGCCCAAGATAGGTTACTAGAGAAGTGCACACCTAGGTATTTATAACTTCGTGCTGATGGGATTGTGGTCTCATTGATAGAATAGTTGTAGGTTAGTGGGTTAGAGCGCCGATGAAAGGAAACTAAAGTACACTTACTAATGTTTAATGACATTTGCCACAAATCGCACCAGGTTTGAACTCTATTAAGATCATTTTGAAGAGATACCTGGTCACTTAGATTAGTAATATTACGATACACAACACAATCATCAGCGAATAGGCGGACGTTGCAGGAAACAGAAGAGGGAAGGTCGTTAATGTAAATAAGGAAAAGGAGGGGACCCAAAACAGTGCCCTGGGGGACGCCGGAGGTTACGGGTGCGTAGTTAGATGAATGGTTATTGACGTTTACGAATTGCTTGCGATCCTGCAGGAAGTTACCAATCCATGTTAGTATCTGCGGGTCTAAGTTAAGTTGGGAAAGTTTGAGCATTAGGCGTTGATGAGGAACCTTGTCAAATGCTTTTGCAAAATCTAAGAAAATGACGTCGGTTTGGATGTTGTTATCGAGGTTCATATGCAGGTCATGGGCAAGTGTGGCTAGCTGAGTTTCGCATGAGAATCCTTTTCTGAATCCATGTTGCGATGGATGAATAAAATCATTAGTTTCAAGAAAACGCGCAACATGAGAGTAAATAATGTGTTCCATAATTTTGGATGATACGCAAGTTAGTGAAATGGGACGGTAGTTAAGTGGTGAGCACCGATCCCCTTTCTTAAAGATAGGAATGACCCTCCCCACTTTCCAATCCTGTGGAACAAGGCCTACAGTGAGGGACTGAACAAATATCATTGAGAGCAAAACACTGCAGATATGTTTAGTGTTTTTTAGAACTTTGGAATTAATGTCGTCAATACCCGTCGAGGAGGAAAGTTTTATGGAGTCGATTATGTTAACAATACCAGGGAGAGTAAAAGTAATCGGATCCATCATTGGATACTGAGTGCTGATGGTGGAGGGTAGTGTGTCAAGATTTTCATGAGTAAATATGGAACAGAATGCTTCGTTAAGAATGGTGGCGCACTGGCTGTTATCGACACAAGCACCTGACTCATCCATTATGGCTACCGCTGCATCAGGCTTCTGGGGATTAAGCGCTTGCCAAAATTTTCTGGGGTTTTCTTTGAGCATTGACGGGAGTTGTATACAAAAAAAGGTTCGCTTGGTTTCCCTGATAACATGTTTATAGTCATTCTCTATTTGATAATATGTGTCCCATAATCGCGGTAATCCAGACAACCGAGCCTTTCTGAACGCACGTTTCTTCTTATTATTTAGGCGCTTTAGCTTGGCATTGTACCATGGTGAAGATGAATTACTTTTTATATTTATCGATGGTATGTATTGTTCAATGAGTAGGCGCATTTTATTTGCGAATAATTTCCAGTTCTCGTCAACAGAGCGCCCATCAAAGTCATGTTCAAACGATGTAAGGAAATTACTTAATTCTGTATTAATTGCGTCGTAGTTACCTTTGTCATAGAGTTTAATTATTTTTTGGCTATCAATTCGGGTTTGAAGGGGGAAGGCGAAGGTGGCGTGGATTACTTTGTGATCGCTGATTTTACGAAGGAATGCGATAGATTTTAAGCTGTCAGGTTCGGATGTCAGGATCAAGTCGAGAATGTTAGATGTATGTGTTGTGGTTCTTGTGGGCTCATTTACGACCTGTGCGAGATTAAAAGTATGGCAGACGCTAAGGAATTCAGAACATTCGGTTGGGTTTGAGGCTGATTGTACTGATAGGTCTGACCACTGTATTCCAGGGTAGTTGAAGTCGCCGAAGAGCAGAAGCTTGGATCGAGGGAATTTATTGATCAGAAATGAGAGGCCTTCATTGACATGAGATGGAAATAAAACGTCGCTGTGAGGAGGACGGTAGCACACCCCAACGAGGATTGTGGAGGTAGCAGAGCTGCAGCGTATCCAAAGCATCTCCAAGGGTGATGATACATTGACGAGATTGCAGGCAAAACGATCCTTGATTGCTATTAACACACCCCCACCTCGCCCGGTTGTCCTATCTTTACGAAAAAGCTTGTACCCAGGAGTATCATTGAATACCTCCGAGTCGTCAACACTGGGTGAAAGCCATGTTTCGGTGAGGACGACGAGATCACAATCGGAGGAAGAAATCAGACTGCATACGTCTTCACGTTTCGGCATAATACTTCGGATGTTAGTAAAAAGAACAGATAGGCTAAGTGGGTTTCGTATCGTGGTCGCTTTCACATTTTCGGGTAGTTCATGCACGATTGTACTTTCCTATGAGTTGCATTTTTTCACTAGTCCTTCAGTAGGGTCAAAGACATAGCGCGCATTGCCAATGACGAGGTGATTGTGACGGAGTTTAAAAGGCAACGATTGTGAGCGAGCAAATGATAAGAGTTGATTGCGTGCCAGACGGGTTTCAGGTGAAAAATCCTCACTCACGCTGTAAGCAGTTCCCTTAAATCTAAACCCTTTTGACAAAACTACCTCTCTTGTCTTAAAAGACGAAAATAGTACAACTATCGGCCTGTTTTTTTCCGGGAAAAATTTGCCGATTCGATGAGAGCGCTTAATATAATTTGGATCGATCTGTATATCAAGGTGCCGTTTGCAAAGTTCGACTATCAGTTGCTCCGATTCCTTCCAGGATTCTGTGGGATTGTCTTGTAAGCCAAAAAAAAAAACGAGATTGTTGCGACGAGAGCGATTTTCAGCAACGTCGACACGTGCCGTCAAATCAGCAAGCTTTTTGGCAGTCTCGGCAGTTTTCGAATTGATAGTACTGACTTCGTCATAGACGGCAGGAAGAGAGGAAATTTCTCTTTCGATCCGAGCCATCCGATTAGATAGTTCTCCGACTTCCGCGTCTGTTACCGATATGCTAGTTCTAATCGATTTTAGTTCCTCCATCAGGGCGTCTTGTCCAGCATTAATTTTTGCTAAAGCTGTAAGGATTTCTTGCGATGGTGGTGCGGGAGACTGGGTAGTTGAATTGCTACGAGTCGCGCGAGTTTCCTTGTCGGGCCCAGGATTCTACTCAACGTCCCCGGACAACACCAAAAGCTGAGTAACAACATCAATACACTGGCAAAAAAATTGAAACACAGCAGCGTGGGCTTGGCAGCTGCACTAGACAGACATTGTTATTCTTTTTGGCAAACAAAGTGATAGTATTACGCACCTGCAGAGCAAAGACGATGGGGTTGTGAGCGTACCGCATTGTAGCGCAGCCACTAAGCCCAAACAGCGGTCCGTGCGAAGTTGCGGCTGAAATAGTCTCCTCGTGTGACGTAGCAAATGACGCTGGCTCGAGCGATGACTGGTAGGTGGCCGGTGGTTCAGCAGAAATCCTGGCATTGGCGGAGTCGTTCCATGCATCGTCGTAGAAGCTGGAAGTTGCTTGCGGCTGGATCACTGTGGGACTTGCCAAGTGTGCCCCCGCGCAGGAAATACGAACGAGCAGAGCCTGCAGAGCAAAGACGATGGGGTTGTGAGCGTACCGCATTGTAGCGCAGCCACCAAGCCCAAACAGCGGTCCGTGCGAAGTTGCGGCTGATATAGTCTCCTCGTGTGACGTAGCAAATGACGCTGGCTCGAACGATGACTGGTAGGTGGCCGGTGGTTCAGCAGAAATCCTGGCATTGGCGGAGTCGTTCCATGCATCGTCGTAGAAGCTGGAAGTTGCTTGCGGCTGGATCACTGTGGGACTTGCCAAGTGTGCCCCCGCGCAGGAAATACGAACGAGCAGAGCCTGCAGAGCAAAGACGATGGGGTTGTGAGCGTACCGCATTGTAGCGCAGCCACCAAGCCCAAACAGCGGTCCGTGCGAAGTTGCGGCTGATATAGTCTCCTCGTGTGACGTAGCAAATGACGCTGGCTCGAAGCGATGACTGGTAGGTGGCCGGTGGTTCAGCAGAAATCCTGGCATTGGCGGAGTCGTTCCATGCATCGTCGTAGAAGCTGGAAGTTGCTTGCGGCTGGATCACTGTGGGACTTGCCAAGTGTGCCCCCGCGCAGGAAATACGAACGAGCAGAGCCTGCAGAGCAAAGACGATGGGGTTGTGAGCGTACCGCATTGTAGCGCAGCCACCAAGCCCAAACAGCGGTCCGTGCGAAGTTGCGGCTGATATAGTCTCCTCGTGTGACGTAGCAAATGACGCTGGCTCGAACGATGACTGGTAGGTGGCCGGTGGTTCAGCAGAAATCCTGGCATTGGCGGAGTCGTTCCATGCATCGTCGTAGAAGCTGGAAGTTGCTTGAGGCTGGATCACTGTGGGACTTGCCAAGTGTGCCCCCGCGCAGGAAATACGAACGAGCAGAGCCTGCAGAGCAAAGACGATGGGGTTGTGAGCGTACCGCATTGTAGCGCAGCCACCAAGCCCAAACAGCGGTCCGTGCGAAGTTGCGGCTGATATAGTCTCCTCGTGTGACGTAGCAAATGACGCTGGCTCGAGCGATGACTGGTAGGTGGCCGGTGGTTCAGCAGAAATCCTGGCATTGGCGGAGTCGTTCCATGCATCGTCGTAGAAGCTGGAAGTTGCTTGCGGCTGGATCACTGTGGGACTTGCCAAGTGTGCCCCCGCGCAGGAAATACGAACGAGCAGAGCCTGCAGAGCAAAGACGATGGGGTTGTGAGCGTACCGCATTGTAGCGCAGCCACCAAGCCCAAACAGCGGTCCGTGCGAAGTTGCGGCTGATATAGTCTCCTCGTGTGACGTAGCAAATGACGCTGGCTCGAACGATGACTGGTAGGTGGCCGGTGGTTCAGCAGAAATCCTGGCATTGGCGGAGTCGTTCCATGCATCGTCGTAGAAGCTGGAAGTTGCTTGCGGCTGGATCACTGTGGGACTTGCCAAGTGTGCCCCCGCGCAGGAAATACGAACGAGCAGAGCCTGCAGAGCAAAGACGATGGGGTTGTGAGCGTACCGCATTGTAGCGCAGCCACCAAGCCCAAACAGCGGTCCGTGCGAAGTTGCGGCTGATATAGTCTCCTCGTGTGACGTAGCAAATGACGCTGGCTCGAGCGATGACTGGTAGGTGGCCGGTGGTTCAGCAGAAATCCTGGCATTGGCGGAGTCGTTCCATGCATCGTCGTAGAAGCTGGAAGTTGCTTGCGGCTGGATCACTGTGGGACTTGCCAAGTGTGCCCCCGCGCAGGAAATACGAACGAGCAGAGCCTGCAGAGCAAAGACGATGGGGTTGTGAGCGTACCGCATTGTAGCGCAGCCACCAAGCCCAAACAGCGGTCCGTGCGAAGTTGCGGCTGATATAGTCTCCTCGTGTGACGTAGCAAATGACGCTGGCTCGAACGATGACTGGTAGGTGGCCGGTGGTTCAGCAGAAATCCTGGCATTGGCGGAGTCGTTCCATGCATCGTCGTAGAAGCTGGAAGTTGCTTGCGGCTGGATCACTGTGGGACTTGCCAAGTGTGCCCCCGCGCAGGAAATACGAACGAGCAGAGCCTGCAGAGCAAAGACGATGGGGTTGTGAGCGTACCGCATTGTAGCGCAGCCACCAAGCCCAAACAGCGGTCCGTGCGAAGTTGCGGCTGATATAGTCTCCTCGTGTGACGTAGCAAATGACGCTGGCTCGAACGATGACTGGTAGGTGGCCGGTGGTTCAGCAGAAATCCTGGCATTGGCGGAGTCGTTCCATGCATCGTCGTAGAAGCTGGAAGTTGCTTGCGGCTGGATCACTGTGGGACTTGCCAAGTGTGCCCCCGCGCAGGAAATACGAACGAGCAGAGCCTGCAGAGCAAAGACGATGGGGTTGTGAGCGTACCGCATTGTAGCGCAGCCACCAAGCCCAAACAGCGGTCCGTGCGAAGTTGCGGCTGATATAGTCTCCTCGTGTGACGTAGCAAATGACGCTGGCTCGAACGATGACTGGTAGGTGGCCGGTGGTTCAGCAGAAATCCTGGCATTGGCGGAGTCGTTCCATGCATCGTCGTAGAAGCTGGAAGTTGCTTGCGGCTGGATCACTGTGGGACTTGCCAAGTGTGCCCCCGCGCAGGAAATACGAACGAGCAGAGCCTGCAGAGCAAAGACGATGGGGTTGTGAGCGTACCGCTTGTAGCGCAGCCACCAAGCCCAAACAGCGGTCCGTGCGAAGTTGCGGCTGATATAGTCTCCTCGTGTGACGTAGCAAATGACGCTGGCTCGAACGATGACTGGTAGGTGGCCGGTGGTTCAGCAGAAATCCTGGCATTGGCGGAGTCGTTCCATGCATCGTCGTAGAAGCTGGAAGTTGCTTGCGGCTGGATCACTGTGGGACTTGCCAAGTGTGCCCCCGCGCAGGAAATACGAACGAGCAGAGCCTGCAGAGCAAAGACGATGGGGTTGTGAGCGTACCGCATTGTAGCGCAGCCACCAAGCCCAAACAGCGGTCCGTGCGAAGTTGCGGCTGATATAGTCTCCTCGTGTGACGTAGCAAATGACGCTGGCTCGAACGATGACTGGTAGGTGGCCGGTGGTTCAGCAGAAATCCTGGCATTGGCGGAGTCGTTCCATGCATCGTCGTAGAAGCTGGAAGTTGCTTGCGGCTGGATCACTGTGGGACTTGCCAAGTGTGCCCCCGCGCAGGAAATACGAACGAGCAGAGCCTGCAGAGCAAAGACGATGGGGTTGTGAGCGTACCGCATTGTAGCGCAGCCACCAAGCCCAAACAGCGGTCCGTGCGAAGTTGCGGCTGATATAGTCTCCTCGTGTGACGTAGCAAATGACGCTGGCTCGAACGATGACTGGTAGATGGCCGGTGGTTCAGCAGAAATCCTGGCATTGGCGGAGTCGTTCCATGCATCGTCGTAGAAGCTGGAAGTTGCTTGCGGCTGGATCACTGTGGGACTTGCCAAGTGTGCCCCCGCGCAGGAAATACGAACGAGCAGAGCCTGCAGAGCAAAGACGATGGGGTTGTGAGCGTACCGCATTGTAGCGCAGCCACCAAGCCCAAACAGCGGTCCGTGCGAAGTTGCGGCTGATATAGTCTCCTCGTGTGACGTAGCAAATGACGCTGGCTCGAACGATGACTGGTAGGTGGCCGGTGGTTCAGCAGAAATCCTGGCATTGGCGGAGTCGTTCCATGCATCGTCGTAGAAGCTGGAAGTTGCTTGCGGCTGGATCACTGTGGGACTTGCCAAGTGTGCCCCCGCGCAGGAAATACGAACGAGCAGAGCCTGCAGAGCAATTTACTTTACTGATCGCTTCTCTACTCTCGAAAGATGCCCAACCCATATCCCCCTGTACTCCCTCATTCGGTGTATTCCCATGTGCCCCCAATGCCAACCTACACACACTCCTTTGCTGTTTCTCTAAAGCTGCCTGGATTTTTGACCTCATACACAATACGGCATTCCCAAATGACAGTCCTGGAACCATGACTCCCTTTCACACACCCTTAACGTCTTCATATCCATTATAGTTCCATAGTGCCCTGCGTTTCATAATAGCTGATTCTCGTTTCATGACTCCCTTCCATACACCCCTAACCACTTCATATTTCTTATAGTTCCATAGTGCCCAGCGTCTCATAATAGCTGAATCTCGTTTCATGACTCCCTTCCATACACCCCTAACCACTTCATATTTCTTATAGTTCCATAGTGCCCAGCGTCTCATAATAGCTGAATCTCGTTTCACGACTCCCTTCCATACACCCCTAACCACTTCATATTTCTTATAGTTCCATAGTGCCCAGCGTCTCATAATTGCTGAATCTCGTTTCCCCTTCTTTATTACAATATCTTCATGTTTTTTAGATACTTTCTTCCCTCATATAACCATACTCCCAGATATGTTTACTTTTCTACGCGTTCCATCACTATGTCCTGTATCTCCAGGGGTTCCCCCTTCTCGTTGTTGAAAACTATTATAGCCGACCTGTCCCTACTGAATTTTAGTCCTAAACGGTCCCCTTCCCTGCAGCAAATCCTAATCAGTTCCTGTCTTGTCTCATGACTTTCTGATACGAGTAGAATGTCGTCTGCATACATTAACCCGGCAGTACTTGATTTACTTTAAGTTCTTCCTCCATGTAAGTCAGGTCAAAACCTAGGTTGCACTGCTCTAATTTTTTTTCCATCTCACTGAGGTATATCATAAAGAGCAGGGGAGACGAATGGATGGATGGATGGTAATGGCTATACCCTTTGTAACGGGCGGCAGCTTGCGCCACCTAGCCTAACATTTCGTCATCCCTTCTTTTTTTAAAAAAATTGTTTGAATTTTGTTATAACAGATCCCCCCCCCCTTTTTCTTAAAGTGATTTTATTGCTTATTGTTATCTGTGTTTTTTATCCTTCCCTAGATCTCTTCTACCAATCTTCCGATCTCCTCTTAGTTACCGCAATTCTTTCCCTAAGCATTCGTCCGTCCATGTCCGGAAAGCCCAGTGCCCCCCTCCAAATCCGTAGTCATCCCCCCAAGAGGGTGGGAAGAAGCCCCGTTCACCTTAAAATTACATGTTCTATAGCTTCCCTTTCGCGGTTGCATATATCGCACAGAGTGTCTACTTCCTGGAATTTAGCCGTGTACGTTTTCGTTCTTAGCACCCCCGTTCGAGCTTCAAGCAGCGAAGAGCTCCCCACTGAATACAGCTGTTCCTTTTTTATTTCTTGTTTTTGTGCCTTGTATTTTGTTAAAGCTGATTTCCCCTGCACTCTCTCTTCCCACAATTTCCTCTCTGTTTTCTTTACTCCCTTTTCTACTGATATGCTTTGATCGGCTCCATCTCGTTGAATGTATTTAAATCTCAGCTTGCGGGTTCGGTTTGTCCACTTAGTGTTTATACTTTTCCTATATCGATACTTGTACACTTTCGCTGCCCACCGTGTATCCTCAATTTCAGCTAGTCTTTGTTCAACGTTTACTTTACTGATCGCTTCTCTACTCTCGAAAGATGCCCAACCCATATCCCCCTGTACTCCCTCATTTGGTGTATTCCCATGTGCCCCCAATGCCAACCTACCCACACTCCTTTGCTGTATCTGTAAACCTGCCTGGATTTCTGACCTCATACGCAATACCGCATTCCCGAATGACAGTCCTGGCATGATGACTCCCTTCCACACACCCCTAACGACTTCAAATCTTTTTATAGCTCCATAGTGCCCTGTGTTTCATGATAGCTAAATCTCGTTTCCCCTTCTTTATTACAATATCTTCTCGGTCTTTTAGATACCGTCTTCCTCACTTAACCATACTCCCAGATATTTGTACTTTTCTATCTGTTCTACCAATGTGTCCTGTATCTCCAGGGGTTCCCCCTTCTCGTCGTTGAAAACTATTATACATGACTTGTCCCTACTAAATTTTAGTCCTAAATTGTCCCCTTCCCTTCTGCAAATCCTAATCAGTTCCTGAATGGTCTCACGACTTTCTGATACGAGTACAATGTCGCCTGCATACATTAACCCTGGCAATACTTGATTTACTTTATGTCCTTCCTCCATGTAAGTCAAGTCAAAACCTAGGTTGCAGTGTTCTAACCTTTTTTTTTCATTTCACTGAGGTATATCACAAACAGTAGGGGAGACAATGGGTAACCCTGTCTAAGACCTCTTTTTATTGCTGCTACTCTTGTAGTTTCGGCTTCCCATGTTATAACCAAACTATTCTTCGTATAAACCCGTTCTAGAAACTTAACCATGGTTCCCTCTAGTTCATATCCCTTCAGTTGGTTCCAGAGTTCTTCCTGATGCACATTAATTGTCATATGCCCCTTTGCTGTCTAAAAATGCTACCCATAATGACTTTTTACTTGACATTGCTATCTCTATGCACTGAGTGATTACGAATAAATTATCATCTTGTCGTCTATCTTTCCTGAAACCGCTTTGAAGCTCCCCCAGAATCTGCTTTCTCTCTGCCCATTCTTCCAGTTTTTCTTTTTACAATTTGTATAGCTAGTCTGTATATTACTGAAGTTACTGTGATTGGTCGGTATGATTTGATGTTGTCTTTGTCATCCTTGCCATTATATAATAATCTCAACCTGCTCAATTTCCAGTCACTGGGTACCTCCCCTCCCATAAGTATCTGGTCAATTGCCTGCATTAGTTTCAATTTGCTTGTTTTGCCTAGACCTTTTATCAGTCTCATTGGTATGCCGTCTGGACCTGTCGCAGTTCCAGTCGGAACCCTTCGATCCTTCTGCTTTTTCCCACTCCCCAGTGATCATTTCCTCTTCTTCACTATGAGCCTCCTCTTGTGTTGTGTAAAAGCTGCCATTCCCGACGGCCTGATCTGATTCTAACACCGAAAATGCTGCTTCGATTGTATGTCTAATGCATTCTCTTGCCTCTTCCCCCTCTACCTTTGTCCCTTCCTGTGTGGTTAGTGTCTGCTGGTATCCCTCGGTCTTTTTTCCCTGTGCACTGATGTGTTCCCAGAACTTTTTTGCCGTATTCCTATCCTTCTGGTTTATCTCTATCATCCACTGCACCCCTGCCTTCCCAATTTTGGCCTGTATTAATGCTGATGCCTCCCGCTTTCTTTCCTGAAATTCCTCCCATTTCGATGCTACTTCGGCTAGTGTGGCCCCCTTTTTCTTTGCCCATCTGTGTTCTTTAGATGCCGCTTGGCGTCTCGATATGCTGCCTTAACCTCTTTATCCCACCACCTTTTGAGCTTGCGTTTTAGTTTTCTTCCTCCTCGTTTGATTCGATATTTCTCTAACTCTATTTTGAAAACACTAATCAAGTCTTCATATGTCCATTCTTTTTCCGGTTGCTTGGATACTATGTTCTCGATTCGCTTAGATACCTGTTGTAGTTGTTTATCATTTAAGTTATTCCTACCCTCCTGTTTTTGATTTTGCATTTCTGGTTTTACTGTGCCAAATCTGATCTTGATTCTCTTATGGTCGCTCCTCAGACTGTTTGTGCCTTCCTCATCTATTTCCATACCTCCTGATCTGTTGTATATCTTACGCGACATTAAACAGTAGTCAATAGTTGATTGCGAGTTCTTTCTTTCCCATGCAATTTTTCTATCACACTTCACCTGAGCGTTAACCAATACCAGATCAAGAGCTTCGCAGAACTCCTCTATCATCCTCCCTGTTTTATCCATATGTCCATCAAAGTCTTTCAAATGTGCATTCATGTCCCTGAAGATAATTCTTTCCTTGTTAGTGCCAATTTCTCTAACGTCTCCTGATATACATGTCAAGTGTTATGCATTTTCCTCCCCTGCACCACTCCCTGTTTTGAGATACACAAAACCCGGGATTGTGTCTAAACCCCTAATATTGCCTTTGACCCATATGTGTTCCCTGCAGCACTCTCGTTCCGTTTCCCATTCCTGACCCTTCACTAACACCCCTAATCCCCCTCCCTTGCGTTCCCCATTGGCCCGGTTGCATCCCATCCAATAATATCCCGGTATGTACCTCTGGTGCTTCTTCCAAATCCCTCAGATGTGTTTCCGCTAACACATACACTGCAAAGCTTTCGCTTTGTAATTGCTCCTCAATCTCCTCCCCCTTTATTTTGTTCCTGCCCCCCTGCATGTTTATGAACCCTATGTTAAGCTGTTTCTTTTTCCTGGTCCTGCGAGGCTTCCTCTCACCCTCCCGAACCCTCCACCCTCTATCTGCATTTTGGCCCTCATTTACACCGGCACCCTCAGGGCTCCGGAACCCCCTAACAAATGTACGATGTGACGTCCAATCCTGTCGCCTACCGTGCTCCCAGTGGTTCCACTGTAGTGGATGCCCCATGTAAGAGGGTCGGAGCGAGCCTCGTACACCACCCTGTTAACTTCCATTACTTCATACTCAAACCGTCGGCTCAACCCCCTTATCACCCGGTTAGCTTCCACCACCCGCTTCTCTATCTGCAAAGCCTGTCCCCAGACCTCCGGGACGGTGCATATTTGCACATGCACAGTCTCAGAGACCTCCCTCAGCTTACGTAACCCCAACTCTATCTGCCTGGCGAGGTTCTGGCTCCGTCCCTTTGACACATCATTTAGTCTTGCGTGTACTACCACTCCGTTCTCTTTCTCTCTGTTTTCCCACACTTCCTTCTTCGTTTTGACCATAGCGTCTACCATGCACTTTCCTGACTGGGCCACTACGTTTACCCTCCCATCCCCTTTCACCCTATCCAGCAGCCCCTCCTTAACCCTTGTTATGTTTGAGGCTCCTACCACCAGCACCCTCTTAACACCCCCCCCCCCTGCCTGTCTTCACCCCCTCCAGCTATCTGTGCTTTCTCTGCCTCAACTTCCGCTGCCTTTCTCAAGCCCTGCTGTACTGCAGCCCTATACAGCTGTGCAGACTCTTTTTCTACACAGTCAACTACCTCGTCACTATTTAACTGGCCCCCATTGTCTGCTGCCCCCACCGCCGTCTTCTCTGCCCCCTCCCCCTTTTTCTTATTAACTACTCCTGTCAGTTGCTGCACCATCTCCTCACACTTCTTCTTATGCTCCACCAACTCCACCTTCCTCTCTTCCCCCTGTCTAAGCTCTTCCACCTGTCGCTCAAGTTCGGCTCGCTGTTCCCGTTCTCGCCTCAGCTCTCCCGCCACGCTCTCTACCTTACATTCCCATTCCCTCATCATCTCCTCCACATCCGCTTCGGCCCTCTTAATCAAATCTCCGACCTGCGCCTCGAGCTAAACCCGCTTCTCCCGCTCTACCCCTATCTCCCGCTTCAACTCCTGAACCGTATCCGCCCATTCCCTTTCTATTCTCCTAAAACCAAGTTCTACCTTCTCGCAACTCCGGCAGGTAAAGTTGCTTTCCTGGGCTTCTGCTACAGTTTTGAACTCCGTCTCCATCATGCAGCACCAACGGCCACACTCCTCACATTCTACATCGGGTCCTTCTTTTACTTTAGGCTGCGCATCCTTCTTCCGTCGCGTATTCACCATTGCCTACCGACACACAGCACGACCCAACGACAAATATCACACCAAAACTCGAACCAAGAAAGCCTGGGTACGTCTCTGCCCACACAACCAACTAGCCCGCCAAAAGTTTCAAACGTGCAAGTGGTTCGGTCTCGTGACCCTACCTAAAAAGCCTGCTATCCTATCGCTACTTTAAAAACTGCTTTCTACTACCCCGTAAAACCACCAGTGTAAGAGCAAAACATCTTTACAGCAGGGCGCTAAACCTGGAGGATCAACCCCAATGGGGTGTGCCCCTTGCCTTTAGCGCACGACATCACCAATGAAGAAGATCCAACAAGCAAGCCCATCCTATCGCTACTTTAAAAAAAATGAAAGCCGTTTACAACTCCTTGTAACGCCGAATCAGAGCGCAGCTCTTGAGGAGGAGGATGGAAGGGTACTGAGGGGAGGGTATACCCCTCCTCCCTCCTTCTCACCTCGTCAACCTGCCTGCTAGTCAGCCACGGGGGCCACGTGACCTCACGGGGGGCGGGGGTCACGTGACCTCACGGGGCCACGTGACCTCAGGGGGGGTCACGTGACCTCAAGGGGATCACGTGAACCCCCCCCCCCCCTGAGTCAACATCCTCGTGAGGGTAATCGGGCTGCATGCAACCCGGCCACGCCGGCGGGTTGCATGCAACGCGCGGTTACGCCGACGGCGACGGAGACGGCGACGCCGCTCAAGCCGGAAACGGGCGCCTAAGAGCTGCGCTCTAAAACTGATTTCTACTACCCCATAAACACACCCGAAACTAAACTAAATACACCAAAAATCACTTAACTTCGCAGGAGCTCTGGAAAACATGTCCTCTTTGTCAGCCGACGAGCAGAACCATTTACAGGGTGAAACAAGGAGACGGCAGGCTCTTTAAATCGACCGGAAAATTCGGATTCTCAACCTATCGCGCTACGACTTTGTGCAACGTTGCCCACTGATGGTGCATTTTTTTTTTCTTTTTGTAAAATTTGCAAAGCGCGAACTTACCTGAGGAAAAAGTAACGAAAAAAAAAGGCTTAGCTCCTATGGAAACGCAGCGACGCCTTCGGTCTTCAAAGAGCACGGCGCCGTTTCGCACGGGACAAAAGAAATGGCGCAACGAACGCCGCCAACGAACGAGCATACGGCGCCGAGAGCCAGCATCTTTAGCAGACAATCTTTTCGACTCAAAAGCGGCGCGCGTTCCGCAGGCGGCGACAGTCGCAGAAACAAAAACAGGCGCGGTAACAACAAGCAACTGCAGTTCCTTCTGTGCTAAATGCGCCGGCTCTCGGCGTCGTCTGCTCGTTCGTTGGCGGCAGTTGGCGTCGTGGCCGCTTGCGCCATCTCTTGTGTCCCGTGCGAAACGGTGCTGTGCTCTTTGAAGACCGGTGGCGTCGCTGCGTTTCCATAGGAGCTAAGCCTTCTTCTTTCTTTACTTTTTCCTCAGGTAAGTTCGCTCTTTGCAAATTTTACAAAAAAAAAAAAATGCACCGTCTGTGGGCAACGCTGCACAAAGTCGTAGCGCGATAGGTTAAGAAACCAAATTTTCCGGCCGATTTAAAGAGCCTGCCGTCTCCTTGTTTCACCCTGTACATTGAGGTAAATGTTGCCAACATAGAATCATAACACTTATGTCACTGCCAGTTATAAAACAGAACGGGGCGTGGCCTATTATGTTCACGCTTCGTGATTGGTCCATGGGCGTTCTTATTGGGTACCGCCGCAATCTCATTTGTTACGGAGCGATAATGAGATGCGCGCGACTCGTGCACGCCCTGACTTTCTTAAACGTGACTATATATTGGTAGCGTGCGACACCTAAACGGGGCGCGTCGCTCTGCCTTGGAACAGGGGGGGGGGGGGGGGGGGTGCGGGAGGAGGGAAAGGGAACGCGGTGGCGGCCATCCCTACCGAAAAAATCCGGTATAACTTTTCACTATCCGGATTATGGAACCGGAAATTTGTTTCTGGAAACTCGAAATCCAGATTGCAGACAAAAGATTAATTTCTAAAAATCTAAAATCCAGATAGAGTCCGGATAGAATCCAGATAGATTTCCGGTTCCATAATCCGGATAGCGAAAAGTTATACCGGATTTTTCGGTAGGGATATTAAAACCGCTTACGTTGCCAGCATAGGTTTTGCAGCGAAGAAGTTGCTGCCATATACGGCGAACTGAGTTTTACTTTTTTTTCGTTTTGGAAAGAGAATGCATTGTTGTGTTACATAAGTCCACCAGCATACAGACAATGAAGTTTAATTATGTTTGTCTTGTTTACTTGGTTTGAAACCCTAAAAGCAAGTTTTTGTCAACTTATTGCTTCCATCATTATGGAGTACGCAAGGAAGTTATCTCGCTGCTCTTGTTTCGGTTACAAAAGCAATTCAAAATGCTCGTAGTTCCCGTCTTCAGATCACGTAGGACATCTTCTACACTTTGACACCGGATAACTGGTTGAACAAGGATTTACATTTAATTCAGAGGTCACTCTCGCCGCTTCCTCACCGTTGAGCAGCATGATTAGCTGGCGGCAAGCCGCGGATGAAAGACTTGAGTATCAACAGTCCAAGTGCACTTGGTGCCGATGCGGGCTTCTGTCAACAGGTAGCCCAGCACAAACCGTGAACGTTCAAGCTCTTCGTCATGACACGGTGCTGCAGAGAGCAGGGTAAAATACAACTACACGAACCACCGAAGCAAACGCACTATTATCGACAATCTTGGCTTGTGATTGCGCTTTTGTAGATCATCTTATTCGTTTTGCTGGAGAGACGCAAACGACGGGCCTAACAAAATCATTTGCATATTCCACGTACCTCGCAAAAGCACTTACTCAGTCACCTTGCGAAAAGAGCGAAACACGGAGTCCGCACCGTCCTGACTTCCCCTGTCTTTTACCTGCTTTAGAGCAGTTTGTACCTGCTAGTAGGTATGCCTACTGAAACTGAAACTTGGAACTAGGGGCAGTGCCAGAGAGAAAAGGAGAAAAGTTGGGAAAGCTTGCTCGCTCTCCCCAATTTTTCAACTCTCAAGTGTACCATAATAAATTCACCAACACCTCTTCCCAAAATAAATAAAAAGCACTATGTTCACTACGTAAAAAATGGTCTCAGTTCATGCCCTAATTCATTACCACCGCATGATGAACGCAACAAACTCACACGAGATTTACCGGAAAATATCGGTGGTGACTACAGTTTCCCTGAAATTCTGTATAACCGGTCGTTTGCAGGACCGAATCATCTACTCGAATTAAAATGAAATGTTGGTCTAGTTGGTTAAACATCTTAATTACAAAAGCGCAAAAGACAAGGACAGAACAAAGAATGAACAGGACAAGCGCTTACTAACAACTGATTGTTTAATGAATAATAAGAGAAAGACGAAAATGAGAGGAGAATTACTAAATTAAAATGACAATTGTATTCGCATAAAAAATGTTTAAAAATTATTTGATAAAAAATTAACAAGATCATCTACTCGAGCGGTGTGCGTCGCTTTGCAAACACGTCGCTGTGCAAACGCAGTCCAACAACATAAAGCATAAAAACGGCAGATTTAGGACAACAATCCGGAGTCCAATGTTCAATTAAAACGACGTAATTTTGTTGAAAACGCCCGCAGCTTTTCACGCGCGGTATGCGCCGGGAATCTTCTACATTTTGAAACTAAACGAAGGTTTACTTTTAAAATCTCTCGCTGCGTCCTCCAGGACCAGCTGGACCGGATCAGCTGACGACGACAGGACTGAACCTGTTGAACCTCAACCCCACAATAACCAATTTGCGCTTCCTATTAGTGTGGGCTTCTACCTCCAAGCACCGCACCACACACCACAAACGTTTCAGCTCTTTGTCGCATCGCCGTGTTGCACCAAACATAACGAGATCGCCGAAGTCAACGCAGCGCTGTCGTGAAACATGGCTTGTGGTTGCGCACTCGTGTCCCTGTGACTCCCTTCGTTTTCAAAGCACACACGACGATTACGAATGATACTTTTCGTCTTCCGGGAACATCACAGGGGCACTTCTCCGGTCACGTCTTCGCTATATGTGCTCGCAAACCGCGGAGCCTCTCGCGTCCCATCTAACCAAAACAATACCAGCGCCATGTTGAACGCGCGTTGTTGCTATAGATTTTCTCTGATTAAACAAAAACAACAAAAGCAAACCGGCTCTAGCTTCCAGCGTACATCGGCGTTGCGCCGTGGCCAGATTTTCTCCGTCAGCTCTAACTTAACATTCGCATCTCTGCGGGTCCAGGCGGATGGCAACAACTATGAGATGATCGAGTCGCTCAACGCGTCAACTTACCAGATCACCCGGCTTATTTCACGCATCTCGGGCCGTCACTTCGGAATGAAGGGAAAAAATCTTGTACGCCTCGTCCGCGCTTTCGTCGTGAGCCGGCTTGCATACGTCCTTCCCTTCCTACGGCTCGGGGCGGCGGAGAAAGCCAAACTAGACTGCCTGATTAGGAAGGCGTACAAGCGAGCACTTGGCATCCCGGACTCTACGTCAAACGAAAAGCTAGCGGCGCTGGGCCTGCACAACACCGTGGAAAAGATCGTCGAGGCGCAACGGACGTCTCATCTCGAACGGCTAACGAAGAGCGCGGCCAGGCGTCACATCCTCGAAACACTGAGTATCCCCTACGAAAGACAAACGGGCGAGAAAATAGACGTGCCGAGGCGGGTCCGGGAGAAGCTTACCATCCCGAACCTGCCGCATCACATGCACTCCGTGCACCATGTGGAGCGACGAACGGCGAGAGCCAAGGCTTTTCGAAGACCACTAGAGAAGGAAGAGGGCGCTGCGAGGTACAAGATTCTACAAGGACGCTGCGAGGTACGACAGGAATGCCATGGCCGCGGCCGTGGTTGACAAGCAAGGGAAGATCGTTGCGAGCTGCAGTGTCCGGATGACAGAACCGGAGGTAGCCGAGGAAGTGGCCATCGCTCTGGCACTCAAGCTGCAAGACGCCAAGATCGTTGTCAGCGATTCACAGATGGCAATTCGCCAATACGCCAAGGGACGGATCTCGCCGGTTACGCTTCGCGTACTCGGTGATCCTGAAAAGACAGCGAAGGTGAAGCTGATCTGGACTCCAGCACACTCGTCGCTCCCCGGCAACAAGGAGGCTCACGACGCGGCCCGAGGTCTCACTCGCCGGGCCGGAGCAACGTCGGACCACTCCATCGAATCGTTGACGAGGGGCGACAGACGGGTTAGGTTCCGAGACATTCTCGATTATTAAGTCGGCGAAAGGATGCGCTACCCTCCGGCTTATCCCTCGCTGGACAAAAGACAAGCGGTAGCGTGGCGGCGACTACAGACAGACACCTACCCCAGTCCTGCCCAGCTGAGCCGATGGTATCCGGATCGCTCCAAGGGAGACTGCCAGCTATGCGGTGCAAGAGCGACTCTTCGCCACATTGTTTGAGAATGCAGCCGGCTTGACCGCAAAGCCCAGCCGCTACTAAAACAAATCCCCAACCAAGAGAGCTGGGAAGCTCTTCTTCTCTGCACCGACCTTAAGGTGCAGGAACAAGTCGTCCGACTGGCCGAGGACGCCGCTGGAGTCCAAGGGACTCTGGCCGTCGCCTAAAGTGGCGATTGGGAGGGGACTCCTAGATGGGTCTCCGACCAATCGCTTAGTCTTTCTGGGCGCAATTAAAGGTTGCCTGATACTACTACTAATACTACTGTAACTTAAAGGAACCATGAAACGATTGTGAAATCGAATTTCATCCACCGATCGTCGTAAAAGGTTTGAAAAGCAGTAGAAAAAATAAGTCAACGTAGAACTCAATGTAGACACAGAAAATGTAGAAAGCGGAGAAAAGTGACTGTTGGTATACTATACATTGGGTAGTAATTCAATTACAGCAATAGACCGATCTCACCAGCCAACTTAGCTACGCCGCCGCTGCCGCGATGCATCGAGGGAACTCTAGTCTTTCTGCACGCGCAACAACCCCGCTGCGGGTCTGCGCGAACAAAGCACGAGACTCCACGAGCGATCTTGTGCACTGCGCCCTGCCTTCTGTGAACTAAAGTTATGGCGGCGTCACGCATGTGCCGAACGGCTGGTGAGATCGGTCTATTGAATTACTGTCACTGATTACAGCAATTGAATTACTGTAATTTAATTATTTTTCTGTATAGTTTGTAATCGTAAATCATTACTTTAAGGCAAAAGTTAATTTAATTACTTTTCAGCAGCAGTAATTGCAAAAATTTGAATTACAACAACTTCTTTCATTATTTTATCACGCTGCCGCTAAGCTTTATAACGTCGCTGAGAAGATAAAAAGTTTTGGAAGCCTGCCTAAATGTCCTGCCAGCTCGTGGGGCTTTGAAAGTGTCAAGGCTTCGCCTAAAGGGCATAATGACTCAAACATTTGACCCAAAATAAGTTATTATAGCTTTAGGGGGCAAAATACAGTCATAGCAAAAATATATTACATCAAAGCGACACCACAATCTGAATTAAAACAGATATTAAAAATGCTATACCAGGTGGTTGGGGGGCCAATAACGGTTTCGCTATTATTCAAGCAGAACTGGGCAATGACGTAATTTTCGTTCAACGCTCTCGCACTGACACTTCGGACATTTCATTTTTCGTGCCGTTCTGTGAATCAGGTGACAGGAAGAGCTACTCTCTGCGTTATCCTGCATTTTCCTATCTTTATCTATGGTCCGCAGTGCTTGTGTAACTGAGCCAGCCATGTGTACTGCGGGAGAAAAGACACGTCACATTGTTGACACGACCAATGTTGCCGTTGCTCTCGAGTGCAATTTAGAATCTGCAGTAAACTTTAACACCGAATTTCTACAAAATTATATACCTTAAAAGGGGCCATGAAACGAATTTTGGTCTGGGATAAATGATTTTAAATTGGGACTTTACTAATCGCATATCGTTTAGTTGGCCAAAAGAAAAAGGGTAGAAAGTCAAAAGCCAGCTTTTCGGTACGAACATTTGAAAATATGGCGCACTATTTTGTACCATCTTTCCATCGAAAGCTCTCCGCCTTTTCACTATGATACATCCGCGGTTCCCAAAGCGCGTCAGCGGTGCCAACCTGACGTCAGCCGAGCCCAGCTCACGCATTGGACACGAAAACTGCGTCACTCGGACGTATGCGCTCGTCAACAATCAATCCATCGACGAATATTGGGATTCGCGTTCGTTGCCAATGAGTGCCCTGACGTAACTTATCGTCACTGGGGAATGACAAGTTCTATGGTGTGCATAAAAAGCACGGTGGAAGCTAGGAGTCATCGCACCGGTGCCGAAGACTGTCACGACGACGTGATTTCACAATTCGCATCTTAGATTAACAGTTAGATCCATAGGGCCCATGCTATAAAAACCTCCTGTCACCATTCCTTCGTAGTGTTCTGAAGAGTTTCAACATCTGTCTGTTGAGCCTGCACTTCCATGTTTATAATGTTTCCCTCATACGACTTAGCACCATCATTGTCGTAAGCAAAGAGAGAGAGAGAGCAAAAGTAAGTGTATCATGCGGTAAATATTACATTATTTGTACACTAAGAGATATAAATGAATAAAGAGCATGGGAGTTACCGGTGTACTGGTAGCACACGACTTGCTTCCACCGTGAAGACACCCCGGCAACCATGTACACCAGAGAATGGGTGGCGGCTGGTGGCTCGGCAGAAGGTGGCTCAGCAGACGGTGGCTCAGCAGGCGGTGGTTCGGTGGACGGTGGCTTGGCAGGCGGTGCTCCTGGCACACGCATTGTCATGTGAGCTGGTGCTGGGGTCGTACTCTAACTTTTGTACAATGGCCATCTCATCAACCAACAGTATGCATTTTCGTTCCTGCGGCTTGAGGTACGCCACTTTTTTCTCAAGAAGCTTAAATACTTCCCCCAGCACCCCAGGCTCGAAACGGATGCCTAGAATAGAAGAAAAGTGCAGTTTATTCAAATTATTACTGTCACTCGTGCTGGAATCTTGGGATCTCAAAGTGGATTCTCAGAAATCCTAATGCCTGCACATAGGGTTCTTTTGGAGGAAAACTTCTTCCGCCGTCAGATAAACAGGCACCAACTTTTTCAGTTTGCCCCAAGCACAAGCATGGGTTGGCTGTTTCCTACTGTCTTTGTTTGTCAGCTTTTTGAATAGTTTTGAGGCCACGGGCAGAGTTCATTGCGATTAAAAAGTTAGAATATCTCTGGCGTGAATCGCTAAAAGTACTAGTAGCACTGGAGCCACAAACCTCAACTTGTTTAGTATAACAAAAACATTACGTGGCACTCAATGTCACAACCATTGGTTTAGATACTCACTTATGACTTACGAAGCAAGCCCTGAAAATATATTTTTCGAAATAGTTAGTGGTAAATAACTTCCAGTCTTTTTAATGGACTTATGCTCTCTATTATGAGTGTTCATCAATGACAAAGATTAGAGCTCAAATTGAAGTTATATTCTTTCTACACAATGATCCTGATCTCACACAGAAAAACATGCCAATGCGAAAAGAATCGGCCCCCTTAATTCAAAAAGTGAAAATGAAGAAGAGTCGTTACGATACCCAGAAGCACAATTGTGCTCATAGCATTTGAAGTTTCAACTAGACTATCTACATAAATTCAGTATAACTTGAAAGGGCCGTGCAACCAAATTTCTGATTGTAATAAATTCTGCATAAAAATAATGTTTGATTTTCATAACCTATGGAACACACAATTGTTCTCTTGACACAGTGGTAGTCGCAGGAAAGACTAAAATGAGCATCCTTTACCCCCTCTACTTGTAGCCAGAACAAATGGCCACGTGGTCTGCTGCCAATGTTCACCATACATAGCTTGCACTGACGTCACTCAGTACCCAGAAATGGCGTCCTTT
>JABSTQ010006628.1:0-47477 GCA_013358835.2 Ixodes persulcatus
CCGTATTTCGCTGCATTCAGGCAAATTTAAACAAATCCAGTTAACACTACTCTTTAATTTCAATGAGTTACTGTCACTTTTGAAACGACAATTTATTTAATTGGTATCATAACCTTTACATTAAACATACGTGTGTTGAATGTAGGACAATGGTATCTTTATTGTTTTTCTTGGTCACGGAGGTGACAACCATCCACAAAATTGTACTGGCTAAATTTCTCGTCCACAGTTAATGGCAGGGAATCGAACAGTGTTTCTTAGGACTCTCCGATGACTGACATGCAACTCCAGAAGCTTGGCGTAGAAAGGTAGAATATCTAATTGATACAATAAAATGACATCAGCAGCCCACCCAGATTTTATTGCGTGAATGACAGTAGCTACAAACCGCAATAAACAGTCAACTGTAGACATAGGCACTAAGCGTGCACTAACTTCGAAGCGGTAGAAACCCTGATGTTTTAAGTACTTACCACCATGTCGTTAATGG
The DNA here is from genome assembly GCA_013358835.2 of Ixodes persulcatus. Taxonomy (NCBI): domain Eukaryota; kingdom Metazoa; phylum Arthropoda; class Arachnida; order Ixodida; family Ixodidae; genus Ixodes; species Ixodes persulcatus. The sequence continues at coordinate 491 of JABSTQ010006628.1, forward strand.
CAAAGTGGTGTTTGCGGCAAAGTGTAGGAGGCCTTCAGAACGGTGAGGGTCTCCTTCAGACCGATGATGGCGGTAACGAAGGTTCAGTTAGATTCTGGGTTCCGTCAACGCACCCCACGACGTCGGTGTGCTTGTCGTGGTGGCGACGAAAGCCTTCTTTCGCACATGCCTCAGCTTCCTCGGTCCAGGGTTTTGTCGACCCAGCCGCCTCTTCCCAGCCGGTTGACAGCGACACTCGCGACGGCCGTCACGGCTCTGATCACCATCGACTGGGTATTAGCTATGAGATCATCGGTGCCAACCGCGCCCTTGTAGCTTCCCGTTGCGCAAAATCTCAGTGCGATTCGATTGGTAGCTGCTGCTCGACGGTCATCATCTCTCATCGTCTCCGTCTCCCGGCGCGCAGCTGGTCACACTGCGATCGCACTGTGCTTTTTGACAAGCGGTACTGTCGTCAGAAACAGTCGTCGTACATAGCGAAGGCAACCGGGTGCTCGCAGAAAACCCGTCATTGTACGCGTTGGTCGAGCCATCGTTGAGCGACAAGCATCGCCGCCATTTTCTACGCTCTATAGAATCCTGCCCAAAGCTTTTTCCTCTTCGTGCAATAGAAACAGAAGTTAAAAGCACGAGCACATCACCCCGAATGATGATTGCACGAGCGTTGACTTGCACTGCGCAAGCGCGCCTGCTCGACAGGGACGTTGGAAGCCCGGAACACGTTCTTGTAGCTCCTATACTCGCACTAGCTCGCACTCATAGTGAAACAGAGATTAGGGTGTGTCGAGTAGTACCGCAGTTAATCTAGTTACGTGACTTCCGCTATGTGCTACGTAGGTCGGACGTGGTCATACGTCACTTTTTCGTCACGGTCCGAACTCGAAGAGCGGCACTTACGGCAAACGGTTGCCTTCGTGTTTCGCGAACGTTCCCATGGGAACCGCGTGGAATTATCACGCGCGCTCTGGCCAATAGGAGCTCGCGGTTCGTAGGGGGGAGGAGTTTTCGAGAAACACGAACGTGACCGTTTGTGACCAGAATAGCACCCGTGGAGAAGAGGGAGGGATGGTCAGGCAGTGTTGGAGGTAACGCGTTACTAGTAACGACGTTACTGGTAACGCGTTACATTTTTCGCTAACGCAGTAACGTACTCGTTAGTATTCTGAATGACTAACGAGTAAAAGTATTTCCGTTACTTTTTTGCGGTATCGGCTACCAAATTACGTTACTCGTTACTCGTTACTTTTGATCAAAACTGGTGAAATACATTAGGAATTTTGAAAAGGTCACGGCGCCTGATCTAACGTTTATACACAATCTTGTGCATAAAAACTGGAGACGTTAGAACTTAGGAGAACTAAATTTAGGTCACTAAGCTCAATGGAGGATTTCGCTTCTCTGCTCTGCTTATCAGTCCATCTATTCACCCACCCATCTCAAAAGCCTGCACAAGCTTATCGCTGCACGGAACCAGCATCCGTCACAATAAACATAAAAAAAAAACTTTCTCACCAAAAGAGACATCCGTTAAAGGCGACATTATCTCGCTTCTCGAAGGCGAAACAAACCTTCTGCTACCAGCTAATTCCGTTCGTCCACCTTTTTTTTTTTTTTTTTTTTTTTTTATAGAGTCACCACTCACAAGGCTTGATCGAACGACTGCGTTACAGCCCACTCCCCTCCCTCCTCTTCCCCCTCTGCTTTGTGCAGCAGAGGTGGACAGCGGGGGGGGGGGGGGGGGGGGGGGGGAGAGAGTGAGACATCCGTTTAAAGGGATACTGAACCAAAGAATTTAGTGTCCATAATAAGTGGCGCACGTTCTTTCCACGAGCCAGCAGCCGCCGGTGTGCGCGAGCACACGCAACAAAAATGACGTCAAAGGCCTCCATTTGCGCTTAAGAGGACAGTGAAATGCACGGGCTTCGGGCCAAAGGAAAATAAAGACAGGCTTTTCATCTCTACAAGTGAAAGCTACGTGTTTGTTAGACCAATTAATCGCTTACTTTTTACACCAGACACCACTGTGTAGATGAAAAACTTGTCTTTATTCTCCTTCGGCCCGAAGCCCATACATTTCACTGTCATCTTAACCGCGAATGGAGGTCTGTGACGTCATTTTTGTTGCGTGTGCTCGCGCACACCGGCGGCTGCTGGCTCGTGGAAAGAACGTGCGCCACTTATTATGGACACTAAATTCCTTGGTTCAGTATCCCTTTAAAACAGTGGACAACTAGTGGGGAAGCGATTTGCTCGTTCCTCTAGTTACAAAAAAAAACAAAAAAAAACACCCTTTGTGGAATATTTTACCCTCGCTCTCCCCCTCGCTGCCTGAAAGTTCCTGACCCACTTTTGTACACAGAAGGATCTTTCGCTTGATTAGTCTTTACTTCACTAAGGTCATAATAAAAATATAAAAAAAAAAGTTTTAAACCTGGAAAAAAAACTTAGAAACACGAAACCTTTTATTTTATTTTTTCACAGAAAAACTAAGAGCTACTGCTGGTAAGAGGCAGCAAGGGATTATAACCAGTGTGCTGGTAACCGGTGTCCTGTTCCACATAGTGAAGTAAATCAGTCTCTGGTAATAGTATGAACCGGACTGTTACTAAAAGCGGCGTAAAGATGAGGGGTGTTGGTTGGCTGGTTGTGTTCCAGCAGTCCCCGTTCGCATGCCGTAGTTTATAAAAGCCGATTGACTACCATCTGCGACTCATTCTACGTGTGAGATGAACATGAATAACGAAACTCCGTCGCTATGGCCAGGATTGAAGGAAATATAGCAACTAAAGGAGATGGAATCAGATAATTTACAGTTTCCACGCCTACTCTGCATGCCGAAAATTAAGCTGCTTCGCGCATCAAAGACGTCTAGTTCTAACTTAAAAAAGCACATCAATGTGAGTACGTTTCTCGATTATAATTTCTCTTCAGCCCGCTTTTCACAATGTTCACAGATCACGGGTATTTTTTAGAACTTGCTGATGTTTCACTGACCTCGTTGCTTTATGCCAGTGCTAGCGCTCCCAGAACTTCTTAATACGTTCATTAACGCATTCCGGAAACATGTCGACCATGGTCATAATCTAATATATTAAGCAGGTGGGCTAATATAGAATAGTTTTCTCCTTCACGAGACCGAAGGCATGTTTGTAAGCGAACACATCTCTGCCAAACATATGTACTCGAACACAAAAGTAACGTAAAAGTAACATAAAAGTAACGTTCGTTATTTTTGAAAAGTAACGGTAACGGTATCTCGTTACGTTTATAAAGGAGTAACGTAGCTCAATAACGCGTTAATTTTTACCAAACTAACGAGTAACGCTATTTCGTTACTTTTTTTCGGTAACGGGCACAAGGTCAGGGTACATGGCAAGACGAGGAGGCTCTTGACACGTGCTCTTCTGTCGCTCAGCTGTCTTGACGCCACGCTGTTTCGTCGCGTGCTGTTTTGACGCGGTGCTGCTTCGACCGTGCTGTTTTGTCGCGTTCTCGCGTGCGCCGCAAGAAATCCCAGACGAACGCAGCGCAGCCGCACTGCCACGACCAGGTGAATGTGAACCGACCGCCGGTGCAGCGCGGTGCGGCGTCGTGCGTCCCAGACGAATGTGGCATTAAACACCGGGCTGTTAGTCGTCCCCAGTGGGCGTCTGGGGCGTCCGCCGTAATTGAGAGATTTAGCCAGTGCAGCAAACCTGCTAGCCTGCGGTCTTTAGCGTCCATCGCGCAGTAGTTATACACGAACGCACGCCGTTACGATGTTCTTCCAGATAGAAACTGGCAGGGGCGAAGATTTAACCCAGAAACTCTTGGCTCTCGAGTACGAGCTTTGGCTCCACGTGTTCCTAGCTGCAGCGCGCTAACACACTCGTCCACCGATCCAACCAACTGTTTCCCTTTAAAGGCTTTACCGAATGAAAGAAGTAAAACTTGATGTTATTAATGGACCTTTTGTAGAAATACGCGGTGCGCATGCGCGGAGTATTTCATGCGCCTGGGTTCGAGAGTATCTATACTCTGTTTCATACTTAGCGTGCAACGCTGTCAAAGCTACTGGCGCGAGCGCGTAGCTTCATCTATGGTTTTGTTTGCGCGAGAACGCGTGCAAATGATCAACGAGATCAGGCCCCATGCTCGCGCCAGTAGCTTTGACAGCGTTGCACGCTAAGTATGAAACAGAGTATAGTTCCAAACTATCCGCCATCTTGCATTTCTCGCCTTTGAGCGGTTTCGTCGTGTCGACCTCGGGGCGGAAGATTACGCACGATGGGGACAAAGGTGAGCTTGAGGGAGCCGTATCTAGGTCACATCGCCTCATTGGGTGAACAGGATGTAGCTGACGTTTTGGGTGTGGAACGGGTGGGAGAGGCCTTGGGCGCGCGTTGTTTTCCAGTCACCTAGTCTCGAACCGATTCGCGTGTCTAGGTGGCAGCATATATTCGCCAAGAGGTCCATTGTGGTAATCGTGTGTGTGTTCACAGACCATTTGGCCAGACGCGCGCTTGTACGTGGGCAAAAATTACAATTGGTTATATTCTTCAGTATTCACATCGCGCATAATGTTTACATACCTCGCTACGTTACACCATAAATGTTTGATAGTCAAAGTTTGGAAATATTTTAAAGAGTTTTTCTTATCATGGAAATAGCACCGTATTTAAACGTTTTCTTCTCAACATCAGTGCAACAATTAAACTGAAGTGGTTGTCCGAAAATACCTTCTTCGCCGTCTTCACCTTAGCTTATGCGTCTTTCCGCTGGAAAGTTTTGGTGGCGCCCTCCTATGGTTCCCCCTTGTGACGTCATTACCTTGCAAACTACAAGTTCGATGGTGTTTGGTATTAGCATGGTGGAAGCTTGAAATCATTGCGCTCTCAAAGGAACACTGCAAACACCGTCAAAATTAAAGTTCTTTCATTCCTCTTATTTCCGTCGATGATAAATCCCCTTTCCGACGTCATAGTCAGCGTTCGGCCAATCGTGGAAGGCCGACCACAGCGACGCTTTCGGTCGCGCACGGGGCTAATAGACAGGCTCTTTGGCAGCCCTATCATACCTTCAGCTAAAATGCGCTAAAGTTCTCTTTATGTAAACCTACCTGATAAAGCCAGGCTTGCAGGCACACTCCATGTAGCACGTGCCAGAGCAATATGGTCGAATCGGTCGATGGCATACGAGGGGGCATCGTGACTCGCAGAGGTTGTAATCCTCGTTCATGTGCGCTCGATTCTTACAATGGTTACACTCGGCCCGAGTGATGCAGTCTCCCCAAGAGTTTCGAAGGTAGCCAGGCCTGCAGACACACTTGGAGCAGTCTCTTCGGCGTACAAAAAAACGCGGCGCTTCCTGGCAGTAGCGGTCTCGCTCGCGGCAGTCTCTTGAGAGTCTTTCTCGGTAACGGCATCTCAGGTTCTCGACGTGATCTGTAAAAGTAATATATATAAAAAAATTAACTGAGAACTCATCAGTGGCCATCGAAATTTGACATTTCCGCCACGCTAGCGGCTAAGTGTCCACAAAAGTTATATTAATATAACTATAATATAAGGCAGCCTAATTTGCCTGCCTTCTAAACAGTTTGTACTGGCTGTTGGTGAGCTAGTCATAACCTTGACGACAGGTATTTCACCAGATTTAACATAATTACGAAAACCCCGAGACCGGGGTAAAAAGGGGATAAGTCAAACACCATACACTCAAACACAGCGGAAAACCTATTTTACAAGACATTTCTTAATTATATTGATTTTGATTGTTCACCAAATTACTTCTTCACCAAATTTTCATTTGTTCACAATATTGTTTATTGTTCCCGAATTGTTTCTTTGTTCATCAAATTTAGTTTTTCTCTAAATTTACTTTTAATTTAGAGTAATTTAATCAGTTGGTTTTACACGAAATAAAGTACATATTTTGGAAGGAAGGTGGGTAGTTTTAAATATTTTGAAAGAAATTTGAAGAAAATCGTGTCTTGACGTAAAGCGCCTAAAGATAGGGACAGAAGAAAAAATATGCTAACAGTACGGTGTTATGTCTTGCTAGCCTCTATTTTATTATGTACCGGTCTAGGCGTTTTACTTGAAGACTGTGCAACCAACTAGCCCAACTAGCCACACAATTCAACTGTAGAATAAAAACAATTGGCAGCAGAGACACGCTCCAAGACGCTTCGAGAATACTTCGCCAGTTGCGAATTCTTCAAAACCAACAAGAAAAAAAAAGAAAAAAAAGGAAATCGTACAAATTGTAGATGTGACGCTTGACGCAGCATCGCGCGCCTGAAAGACTAAGCTAACGTCCGCTGCGTTTTTTTTTTTTTTTTAAATAAAGTTTGACTGCATATGACGGTTTGATTGATAGAACAAAAATACAGCTGCATTTTTTAGATACTTATAACCGATTCGGTTGTCAAGACCCTTCTGTTTCGCTCTAGGAATTAGCCCGGAATAAAAGCTTGAACTGCCTCTGTGGTGCTTTCTTTCGAGACCTTCTCATGTGTCCCACGTAAAAAAGTAGCTGCGACCAAGAAGACAATTTAATATCGCTACTCCTTATTGAGACCCGCTTTGAAAATTCAAGACGAAAATATCCTTGACTTCTTTAGTGAACTTTATTTTTTGGCTTGGGTAGGTAAGTTTTATTAAAATTGCGATCGCTGCCTAATTTGTATTAAACTATAAAATAATTATGCCACGTCACACGATTTTCCACTGGTGCCCTCACAGATCATTCGGAACATAAGTGATTACATTCTTGAAGCTCCTTTTACCTGGAACACCGTCATTCAGCCAAGGTTGCCTCGCTGCCAGTGACTGAGGTCCAGAGTGTTGTTCCCGGTTCATTGTATTAGTGTGAACCTTCCGGCTGTCACTATCAATACCATGAACACCTCTCCATTGGGTGTTCATTGTGTTGTCAGTCTTGAAATGTGGGTCACCTGTAATAGCATTCAAAAGAGTGTGTTTGTTAACTCAAAAATGTGCAACAATAAACAAGATATCTTAGGCAAATATGATTATTATTGTAAATGTCTAAAACAGATTGGAATTCACCATACTAGGCTCGCCCATTCAGTGTCATATTCAGTGATATAGATCGAAATTGGGGAAAAGTGTTTTTTTTCTAGAATGAAAGAAAGTGCACTCCTTCAAAATATATACTTTTTTTTTTTTTCCAAGCTACACTCTAAAAAAAGCCTGTGCGTTTTCTTTCCCGCAGAACACGCGGACAGCCAATCACTGCTGTTTGCGGAATCAGCTCAGCGAATGAGAATGCCGAAACATGTGTTTAGACCAAAAAGCGAAGTCTGCAATGTAGCATTAAGCAATGCAAAACGTCACGCTTGCATTGCTTGATGCTACATCGCAGACTTCGTTTTTTGGTCTAAACATATGTTACGGCATTGTCATTTGCTGAGCTGATTCCGCAAACAGTAGTGATTGGCTGTCCGCGTGTTCTGCGGGAAAGAAGATGCACGGGCTTTTTTTAGGGTGTACGTATATACCTCTATGTCCCCTGATAAAGTGTGGCTAATCGAGAAAGACATATATGTACTTTGGTATGCCAACTGTCCCTTATGCAAAAACACCAATATATTGAACACGTGTTTATCTTTTTTGGGACGTGATATTCTTTCATGCACTTTCCAAGGTACCTTTAGTCAATTTTAAGTTATTATAAGCACGCGCGATGTCGGAGCCTTGATTGTTGACGGAGATATTAAGCGTTGTATGTTCGTAGTCTTTGTATTGTGTTCCAGTTGAAAAACGCGAAAAGCATTGTGGCACGCAAAATACGACGCAACTACTGTATAAAACCATTTTTCTTAATTTACCAAAAAAAAAAGTTCTAAGGGTTATACTACCATTATGCCTGCACCGTGATTGTTCCGGTCTCCCCGATGTTATTATAAATATGCGAGACATTCAATATAGTAGCCAGTGTTTGGGGAGCATTTTTTATCGAGTGACCGACGTTGCGTTACGTTTTGCCAAATCTCTCGTTTAATGTCTCACTACCTTACCTCACTAATGCCCTCTAACTAGCCAAGCCTTAGAAATCCTTCAAGACCCAGCTGATCAATTTATCCTATCTAGCCAAAAGCGCAATGCCAGTACCTCGGCTATAAAGACCTCGTCTGTGCCTTTCTTTTCTTAGTACTTGCCGCGGAATATCGCGCATCTTTCTCTTCCATGAGATATCTTATCACCAGCCTCAACTCGATCAATATTTTCTATACTGAATCCTCGTCGTTCATTCCGACGACATTTGAACTATCTCGTACACCGTTTCGCATCCATCACGCGCAGAAGAAAGGGCGGCATCACGCCGCCATCAATGTGGGTGCTTGGTTTAGACGGTCATAGCAAACGCGAAAAGATGATGTGCGCCGCGAGTCCGTGACGATGCACTTCGGCGCTACCCCGATTGTCTTCGTCCGAAAATCGCGTTGGCTTTCGGACCTAATGTACCCTTTGTACCGCAGCAGAATGGAATAATCTTCCGGATCACAGAGTCTGCACATCTGCAACCCCGCTTGTTTTTTTTTTAGAGATGTTGCATCATCTGAAATTGTTGACCTAATAATTTGTGTTCCTTCACACCGACCGCCGCTTTGGGAACGCCTTTAGCATTGTTGTTGCTTTTTGTGAGCGTACGCACCAATGTCCTTCGCGTACGGGGCGTTCCCGGGAAAAGGAGAACCGTGCTTTTCGTACAGGGTAAATAATCGATGCATCGCAGAACGCTCGAACTCTGGGAGAAAGTGCAGATAGCGGTGGGATAGAACGTGAACGTTTGGGTACATGACGTTACCCCGATCAAAAGATAACTGACAAAGATTAAATTTCTCTATGAGCCGACGTCCACCTAAGCGTAATAGCGTCAAAAAAAGAACTGACATTGTGGACGCATGTGGTATTTATATCGGTAAAAAACGCTTGTCAGAAAGAACGATAATATTGTTTTCTTTTTTGTTGACAAGTTCCTTCACTGTAGGTGCTACTGGGGCCCACAATTATATTTCTTATTTTGACGATCTAAGGCCCTGGTGGACGTGGGTTTATAAAAATATTTAATTCTTCTTAATTAACTTTTTATTCAGGTAACGTCATGGTCTCAAACTTTCGCGTTCTTTGCCAACCGCTAACGTCACATTCTCACTTAGTTTGAGCTTTCTGCGATGCATAGTTTATTTACACGAACGAAAAAACACGGTTGCCTTTTCTCAGAAACGTCCGGTATATTCTTCTCTTGCATTGCTTTGCCATATAAAATGTTATTGTTGGGGATCTTAAGGGTAAATAAATTACGCGTGGTTACTTGACCCCTTGTTGCAAAAACCCCGTGACACATAATAAGGCGAATCATGTAATCATGTGACTCATAGTCACCGACAACGCAGGTAAGTCACGCTTCCTGATGTGGAGGATCACTAGCCGCAGCTGCCCTTGGGAACAGAAGCGGCGGTGACGCATAAGGCAGTCTTCAAAAAAAAAACAAAAAAAACATTAACTTACCTTAATAGCTTGCACAAAACCAAAGGCGTCATCTTTCGGCACCAGAATAATTTTAACTGTTACTTAATCCTACGTATAAAAGTGAGGGACACAATATTTGCCTTGTGTCTTCCGAGCTCTACAATTTTCTCACATTAACAGCTAAACTCAAAACACGACTTACTCTCCCGACTTTATACGTAGAAGATGCTTTTTTTTTTATATATTCATTACAAGCACACGCCAGCGCTTTGTACCGTCCAATGAGATTTACACTTTCGGGCAGTACTGGCACCAAATAAGCGATATCAATCCCAGTGTTTTATTACCCGAGATGTAAGCGATATCTTATGCAACGAGCAATGGATGACATAAAAAATAGAGGTAAAAGCAATTTGAGTTGTCAGGTCTTTTGGGGTTTTTTTGCGCCCCAGAAGAGAAGCTAAAGCATAGCAATGGCAACTCTTACCTTCAGCAAGTCTCAGTACTGTTGGAATGATTAGCAGAAAGAGTAGTAAATGGAGGTCCCGCTCCATCGCCGCCATTTTTCTTTTGGCCGACGAAATGAAGGAAGTAATCTCCAAAAATATAAAACAAATTCCACGAGATAAACATAATAATTCATCCACTCCGATTGTTTCGCTGCGTCGGGATAATTTTGGATACGCACAGCTGGATTCTAAACAACGTATTGGTTCTGGCTCCGCATTTTCTGCAACTGCGACATGCCCACGCAACAAGACGATCACAGCTAAAAGTACAATCTTAAATGTATGTACCAATTACTTCACGGTAATGCCTCTGAAGAAAATTATATTGTAAAACAAAATATTTCGATCTAGAATGACAATAAAACATTTGTATTAGGAGAACGGAAAAGGTTAACAAAACAGAAGGACCATCTTAGCAAAACGTTTGATCAAGGTGAACCGACAAATAATTACGTCTAATCTATACCAAAACAGTTTGATAAGCTAATTAATTTTATATACAAATAATTTCCCAGTAACTTAAAAAATAAAGACACCCGCATGTATATAAAGAGGAAACATCAGGTTCGTGGTTCAGGCCCGCAGGCATCTTGTATAATTGTTACCTTGATTGTCATCTTACCAGGGTGTTCAATTGTTCGTGTGAGGCTTAAATATTATCATCGTTTGATCATGTAGGTCCCACATGGTGGCGCGACAAATTGGGAAAGTTTAAGTCCTTGTAAAATGCGCAACTTGATATTGGCTTCTGTTATTATGTGTCCCGAGCAGAAGTTCTTAAAATTAATCCCTGAAATTTGAAAATGTCTGAGAATTTTTAATTTGTTTTCAACTTCGAAACATGTGGTATTAAACCTGTTCCTGCAAAACAAAATGCATTTAATAAAACATGAAACCTAAAAGTGGTTTGACCTCAGGATTCTGTTTTATATTAATTAAACTTGAGAGTGATGGAAGAGGAAAGATTACACTGGGAATTTGTTCATGCCGTTTCCGTAGTGTGTCGTTGATATATTTCTTAATTTGCTTTATAATAGGCTTTATTCAATATTTTACCGCGACAGCAATAAGCCGTCGTCGGCGTGAATGGGACGGGGTTGGTCGATAGGGTCATGACGTCACAGCCACATGACCTTGCGCGGGAATGTCAAACAACCCACAACATTGACGATAATACTCCCAGGAGATGGGGGACAAGGGGGACAAAAGATAAACACAAATCTACAAACTCAGCTATTATTATCGTCATTATTGTCAAGCTCGCTTGCATCTTTGCAGTACCCCGCAGGGGGCACCTGTGAAAGCAGGTGTTTTATGAGTGGCGTCACCACGGACCCCGAGCCATGCGGGTTCGCCCGCCCACGTATGGCTGTGCGTGGCATTCCCGTGTCTGGGGAAAAGGGCATCCTGGTGGTTGAGTCAAGCCCCGGGTAGGTTTGGACCCTTCGGGGCCCCCCGGGTGAGGCAATACACCACTTCGGCCCCCGCTTCTCATAGACGGGAGTCCTGGTAAGGCCCGGCCAGGATGATTCAGTCTAGTCGCCACTCCTTACTATCCCCTCCCTTCTTTGACCTTTGTCTTTCCCTTCTTTTCACTCTTCTCATTTCTCTTCTTTCCTTTTTCAACTCCTTTGGCGACAAGGGCTAACCTTGGGTGGTGACAGATACTCTCGTACAGATCCACACTTGGTTACAGTTTCTGGGTAGCGCTAATAGAGTAATGCTTCCAGCAAAGCCATATTTCTTATGGGGTGTTACCTATTCCCTCGTTGAGCTCCGTGGTGGGCGGCGCGCCACAGATTCCGAACATCCTTTGCCTTTTTATGGCGCCCCTCTCTTCTAAACCCCGAGCAGAGCGACCCCCCAAAAGGGTTCGCCCCGCTCCCCCTACTTTCGAAAAAGCTAATGAACCAGAAAAATATCCTAGATTTCTTGTAGTTCACTCTACAAGTGACACTGTGCAGTTGTCCAAAGTTTCTCCCTTTGTTATTGCAAAGCATTTAGAACAAGTGATTGGAAAATGTTATAAGGCAAAGAAGCTTGCTGGAGACCTCCTTGTTGAAGTAGAAAATAAGCCGCAGAGCACAGCACTCTTAAAGATGACATACCCGGTTACTGTCACCCCCACCGTACCCTGAATACTGTTCGCGGTGTCATCTCAGAAGATGACCTTCTTGAATGCAGCGAAGACGAGATCCTCGAAGGTCTGCGCAAAAATGCTGTTGTTGCTGTTCGACGAATCACCTGAAAACGTGACGGACAAGAAAAACCAACCCGCCATCTGATACTCACTTTTGTACTTCATGCTCTTCCATCCACCGTGAAGGCAGGGTACTTGAACTGTAGAGTCCGCCCTTTCATCCCAAATCCTCAGCGGTGTTTCCGCTGCCAGCGTTTCGGGCATGGTTCCCGAAACTGCCGCGGCCGAGAAACGTGTGGAAAGTGCGGTGGTACTGACCATGTAGCAGACATCTGTGAAAATGAAGTCAAATGCGTGAACTGTAGTGGAGCTCACCCTGCTTTTTCTCGCTCCTGCCCAAAATGGAAAGAGGAAAAGGAAGTCTTGACTTTTATAGTAAAGCATAACATTAGCTACCAAGCAGCCAAAGAACTGTTTGCCTTTCAGGCAAGAGGTTTTTATGCCAAGGCAGTGTTGAGGGGACCCCCACTGTCTACGGCATCTGTGGAGACACAGACTTCCCCGGAAGACCTGTCCTCTCCACAGGGGTCCCCTTCCGAAGCTCTGAAGGTGACGCACACTCAGTCACCTTCATTTTTAAGGGTGCTGTACCCTCCAAGGAGGGTACCACTCCCTCCAAGGTACCAGAGGTGCCATCAGCGGCCCTAGCTGGCACTTCTGGCAGGAGTCGAGGGCTCCCTCCTTCGTGCTTCCTGCAGCAACCAGAAGCCCAGGCGGACAGAAGAACCTCCTCCACCCAGGGGCCCAACGCTCTCGCCGGACGAAAAAATTGACGAGAGCCTACCGCTCTCCGAAGATGACCAGTCTCTTCCTGAAGCAGAGTTTCTTCCTCTGGTCTCCTCTGAGGTTGTAGGACGACCAAAGAACACTGCTAAGAGAAAAACAATCCCAAGTGTTGAGGCACCAAAAGCCCCGAAAATATATGTTCTAGCTTTCTCTGGTATATATATATATATATATATATATATATATATATATATATATATATATATATATATATATATATATATATATATATATATATATATATATATATATATATATATATATATATATATATATATATATAGATATATATATATCGTTCTGACTTCCTTTTAGAATACCAATGTCTCTTTTTCTTCAATGGAACTGTAGAGGCCTCCTTCCTAACTATGACGACGTGAGCCAGCTACTAGATGATCACGGCCCCATTGCATTTTGCTTGCAGGAAACACATCTAAACGCAGGCCACACTAATATATTAAAGTACTTTCAGGTGTTACGCAAGGACCGGATACAAGCAGTTCATTCATCTGGAGGCGTTGCGGTTGTAACGCTCAACCCCATGTAGCGAGGTGACTCTGCAGACTTCGCTGGAGGCTGTGGCAGCCCGCATTTTGTTAGATCGTATAATTACAGTTTGTTCTTTATATATACCCCCAGTTATCAGCTAAAGATTGAAGAGCTTGAAGACCTTGTTAGTCAGCTTCCACCACCTTTTTTACTTTTGGGAGATTTTAATGCACATAATCCTCTGTGGGGGAGTGGCAGACGAGATCCCAGAGGGGCTCTCATTGAGCGCTTTCTTCTTTCCTCGGGATTGTGCCTACTTAACACAAATGAAGCTACATATTTTAGTTCTACCACTCATACTTTTACTTCTATAGACTTATCCATTTGTCACCCTTTAATATTACCATTGCTTTCATGGAAGGTCATCCCAAATCCATATGGAAGTGACCACTTTCCACTAATTTTAGAGTTGAACCATTCTCACGTCACTCTTTTATCGCGTACACCCCGGTGGAAGTTCGAAAAAGCTGACTGGGCACGTTTTAAGCAATCATCTCTTTTAGCTGTTTCATCTCTACATCAACTCTCTATCGACGAAGCAACAAACCATCTTACAAAGCACATCCTGGAAGCTGCAATGATTGCCATACCGATGACATCCACCCATCTTCCTAAAAGGCCAAAGCCGTGGTGGAATGAAGACTGCCGAGAGTCTAAAAAGAAACAAAACAAAGCATGGGGAATTTTTAAGCAATATCCTACACCGAGCAACCTTATTAATTTCAAAAGAATGAGGGCACAGGCAAGGTACATCCGAAGGCACGCTAAGCGGCATAGCTTTAGAGGATATGCTTCCTGTATTAATAGCAGTGCATCCCTGAAAGAAATTTGGGACCGAGTGCATAAAATCGATGGTTCTTACCGGGCATTTTCTGTCCAACTTTTAAGTCGAAATGGAATATGCCCTGCGAGCCTGAAAGAGCAGGCAGACATCCTAGGGGAACACTTCGAATTTGTATCGAGTTCCGAGCATTATACTCAAAATTTCCAGTGATACAAATTGCAGGCCAAAAAAAAGACTGTGACCACATTCGGGGCTATGAGAGAATCATATGATGCTCCATTCACACTACACGAACTTCAGTCGGCTCTTCTTCCATCCAAGCAGTCTGCACCTGGACCAGATGGGATTCATTTTAAAATGCTTGAGCATCTTCGTCCGTCCACCCTGGAACTTATTCTGTACCTTTTAAATAGAGTTTGGCTCGAGGGTCACTTTCCATCCTCTTGGAAGGTTGCTATCATCGTACCAGTGCTAAAGCCAGGCAAGGATCCCTCATGTTCATCTAGCTTTATACCCATGGCTTTAACTAGCTGTATTTCAAAGACTATGGAGCGAATGATTAATAAGAGACTTATGTTTTACTTGGAGAGAAACAACCTACTTGATAAGTACCAGTGTGGTTTCCGCTCAGCTCGGTCCACAGTCGATCATCTAGTTCGTTTTGAGACCGCTGTGCGGGAGGCATTTGTGAACCGGCAACAATGCCTTTCTGTTTTCTTTGATTTAGAGAAGGCTTATGACACGGCTTGGCGTTTTGGCATACTGCAAGACTTGTTCAGTCTCGGTGTTCGAGGTCCCATGTTAGCTGCCATCCAAAGTTACTTGGAGCACCGTACTTTTCGTGTGAAGATGGGGACAACACTTTCAAGAGAGTTCATACAGGAAAATGGAGTCCCCCAGGGAGGCGTGCTCAGTGTCACTCTTTACATCGTTAACTTAAATTCAATTACTCGTGTAATACCGCCTTCAGTACAATATTCTATATATGTTGACGACTTGCAGATCTCCGTCTCGTCCTGTAACTTGTCGATTTGTGAACGTCGAGTTCAACTTACGGTCAATAACTTGATCAAATGGGCTGATACAAATGGTTTTAAATTTTCGCCTGAAAAAACAGCTTGTGTTCGCTTTTCTCGTCGGCGTGGAATTGGCCATGATCCAGCTTTGAGTATGTATGGTACTCCAATTTCCATAAAAAGTGAACACAAGTTTCTGGGTCTCATATTTGATTCAAAACTCACTTTCATTCCACATATTAAGAGTCTTAAACTGAAATGTCTGAAATCTCTCAACGTTCTTAAGGTTTTATCGCATGTGGCATGGGGCTCGGACCGACTGGGTTTATTACGCATATATCGCTCTGTCGTCCGTTCCCGGCTTGACTATGGTTGCATAGTTTATGTGCTAGACATTATTAGAGGCGTTACTAGTGCTATTTAATCTATGTACAGGTATTTACACGAGATGTGTTCTTGGCACAGACCGGGCATCGGCAGCTAGTTGGGGTATGCCATCAGTTTCATGATTGCTCGCGCGTTGTTCTCGAGAATGTCTGTTTGTTGTCGTCGTCGTTAGTGCGACACCAGACGCACACGCGGGAACAAGATGATGTCTGAGATGCAGCAGTATGGTTCAGCCCGGGCATCGGCTTTGAAGATGTTGGACCCCATTCACCATCAGGGGTTGCGTTTAGCTACTGGTGCGTTCCGCACCTCCCCAGTACCTAGTCTGTACGTAGAAGCTAATGAACCATCCTTGGAGTATAGAAGGTTCGCACTGGGTTACATGTACTCCATTAGGGTCCGCTCGGTTCCCGAGCATCCTGTTCGAGATACCATAGAAAACATTCGGTTTCAGAGAATATTTCAAAACAAACCCTCCATAGTTCCTCCTTTTTCAATTAGAAATTGTAGTGCAGCAGAGGTTGTTGGGATGAATGCAAAGGCCCCAGTAGTCCAATACCCTCCACATATTGCCCCATGGGACTACAACAACATTCACTGCGACTTCACACTTACGAAACATAGTAAAAAAGATGTTCCCAAGGAAGTCATGAAGCAGGAATTTTTGGAACTTCAATGTAAATATCAAGAGTATACAAGTTTCTATACGGACGGGACAAAAGACGACTCCACTGTGGGATGTGCTATGATCGGACCATCCGTTAAGCGAGTTAGGAGAATAAACTCAAATGCCACCATACTCACGGCAGAGCTCTATGGTCTGCTATTGGCGATCGATTACATAACCAAGAAAAGGTTTCCTCGCTCGGTAGTATTCACTGACTCTTTAAGTTCTTTAAAAGCAGTCCTATCGCTGGAACGTGCCGGTTACGAATTGGCCATACACGTCTCACACATGGGTACCTTTTGAGTGGGGAGGATGCTCCAGTGTGTGAACACTGTAACATAACTTTAAGTGTCTTACACATCCTCATTGAATGTCACACTTATGATCAATACCGTCAGAAACACTTCTCACAACTATATAGAGAACATGTCCCACTGCACCTAGCCCTGCTTCTAGGTGATGCACCACTTATTTCACATGACTGCTTATTTAAGTTCCTGACGGATATCGGCATTATACACCGACTGTGATTTTATTTTCCACCCCAAACTCATGACCATATCTTTTACACTTATACAAATGCATGTTCATAGTTTTATCACATCACCAGCTACTATAGCTCTTTCTTCTCTCTAACCCTCTACTGCAATAGTTCAGACTCTTGGCGCATTATAGCCTTTGATGCTGATGTGGCATAAACCCCCAATCAATCAATCAATCAATCAATCAACCTTTGCAGTAATTGCATTATCATTATAACCCACAACGCTCTCGTGTAGCATGATGTCACGCGTGGAATGGAGATGATTAACACATGAAATGTAATGCGAAATAAAGACCGCCGCATGTCACAAATGATTTCAGTTTATAAAGTAGATAATTTGCCTTAAAGGCAACATTAAAAAAATTCTGTGCGGAAGCGGGTTTTGAAAAGCGCGACCAATCGTTTGCGAGCCAGACAAGCTACCGATTAGGCCACGCAGACACTTTTTTTTTTTCTTTATTGCATGAAGGATGTATAATTATTAATGATGCGTGGTTCAAATCATGTTCTCAATGGCTTTTGCGCTATATCTTAGACTAGTACTTTCTTCATTTTTTGAAGGTCATCAAGCATCAGAAACAATCCTGGCGTTTCTCCGCGTTACTGATAGATATTTTTGACACGTGCAACAATTTCACGGAAGTAAAAGCATACAGGCTCTGCATTCACGTCAGCGTTTCTTACCGCCACGCGGGATATCCAAATAGTATAAAGCATCAGAAGAAAAAAGGTGTCGTAAGGGACGAGCTCGTATTTCTTCGTTGGCAGAAAACGAATAGCGTGGCCTGTAATACGCAACTTTTTTTCTAAGTTCTGCAGGAGCATGTCCCAAAAGAAGGCGGCGTCCCACCAGTCGAAGAAGACATGTTCAATAGTTTTGGGCTGTTTACGGAGCAGGCAGTTCATAGACCATGGGAGAAAGATGCCTTTTGACTGCAGCTACACTTTCACTGGTAACGTAGAGCTATGAAGTTTGAAAAAGGAAGTCTTAGCAGCTGGTGGGACGCACATCTTTTTCACTTGACAGAGGATATCTTGTACTGGGCAATTGTTATACATCATTCGGTACAAAAATGCCGGGAATAACATATCAAAAGGTCCCGTGTGAGGTGTTTTCGTGCAACGCCAGACAGATATTCAATAGAAAATCGCACCTTGAGAAAATTGAAGGTGTCAACAACCTCCTTAGGATATATCCTTGCTAGGAACCTCATAGGCCGCTCTTCTTACGACAAGATAATATAGGTTGGTAGCAGACATGTACACGTTACCCAAAAAAGTAACTAAATACCGTTACTCGTTACTCGCTCAAAAAGTAACTAAATACGTTACTCGTTACCGATTCTCAAAAGGAACGCGTGAGTCACCTCAAAAGTAACGAGTTACTTTCCACGTTACTTTGACGACCAAATACACAACTGTTTTTGTTTCATGGTTTATTGTTTTCTTTTTAGTAGTCATTGCCCTTCAGCAGCAGCTGCCTGTAAAGTTTTCATCAGCTATGTTTCCCCGCTTCCTTGAAAATACATCTCCGGCGACGCTGAAGAGTCGTTCTACCGACGCGCTCGAAGGAACGGCAGTGTTGTGCTTCAGGAAGAGCTGGTGAATCTTCGAGAACTGCGCCTTCATTGAGGACAGCGGGTAATGGGTTATGTGCCTTCCCGTGTTTGCAACTTCCGGGTTTACATTCGGTCCGTACCCGTTTCTAGAAGGTTCAACCAACGAACCTGATTATGCTCGCTGGGTGAAGGACATTCCCAGCTGTAGAGTTCAGTACAGCAACGTTTATCGCTGGACACATCAGTCGAACCGTTCGACTGACGTGTTCAGCGATATACGTTGCTGTACTGTCATACTGGTTAGTTGTTTTTCGGGTTGCCCATCTGCCTTTGTCACAATAGACGCATACTCAGGTTAGAATAAAAACAAGGCCGTTTAAGCGGTGTTGTACACGTTACTCCTCAAAAGTAACGAGATACCGTTACTCGTTACTTGGCCTTCAAAGTAACTAAATACCGTTACTCGTTCCTTTTCTAAAAAAGTAACTAAATACGTTACTCGTTACCGAAAATAGTAAATAGGTACAAGTAACTCGTTACTTGTAACGCGTTACGTACATATATAGTTGGTAGATAAGGTGCCAGCTTAGTTTGAATTATGACCCGAATAAAATGATATGCTTCAGATCCCTCAAAAAACATAACCTAAACACCAGCTGTCTAACAAACAAGTGCGAGAGACCGATTCCACCATAACCTACTCGCCTGAAGAGGTTATCACGTCGCAACGGCTCCCATGACGACTTCCAAACAAATATCGCGAAAATTTTGTGAAGCCGCTGAATGTTGACCCTGGCACAATGAAGAACTTGCAGGACATACCATATTTTTGCCATTAGTAAAATATTGCCCACAGTTGCTTTAGAAAAAATTGACAAGTCGCAGTTTGCCCATCTGTTCGTCAGTTTTTCCAGGTCTTCAGTTACTTCTGACCAATACGCATTACTAGCCCGATAATGACGTAAATGCACACCAAGATACTTGCAATGCTCCTCAGTCCACATAACGCCTTCAAATTTAGTCGGTTTTGTGGCTCACTCGCCATGCCAAAAACCATTACACTTTTGCCAATTAATAGAGGCGCCTGTAGATTAGCAGAATGATCGCGCAAAGCAAAGTAGGCCAGTGGCGTAGCACAGTGGTGAGTTGGGGTAGTTGGTGTTGCATTTTAAAAGGCTAAAAACAGCGCAAAAAGGCACGGACAAGGAAGATTTACACACAAAGTAAGCCACGCAGACACGCTCGCATGGCTTGGGAACGAGCGGGGGTTTATATGTTTGTCTTTCACATTCCACTCTTAAAGGCGAAGCTTAAGCGTCCTCCTGTAATTTTTTGCTTTTTTGTATTTTCTTCACCTCAGTAAAGTTGTAATTTGGGCCAGTTGGTTAATTGCAAAGGAAAAAAAGGTGTTTTTTTTTTTCTGGTGGCTATATTACTATGTTAGTTCCAATAAACTTTAGTAGAGGGTGCGCCTTTTCCTGTTCCTCTTGTCTTAGCCCTTGTATTTTTCGGCGCTGCTTTTTCTTTACATCTTTTCCATTTATGTCAGTGCATCTGTTGAATCCGATGTCATTTACATATTGCGTTGCTCTTGATGATACTTGCGATTTATTTGTCTTCCCTACTTGTACACTCTGCAAAGCGGTGTTCAGCCTTGCCATGGCCACCGACTACTTGGCAGGCTATATTTTAATAAATAAATAAAATAATATGCAATTCTAGATTCTCAGTGAATTTATTACTGGTGTCAATTTCCAAGCACTAAGTTACCTCCACTCTTTTGTGCTACCTCTAAGAAATGCCTGCGCGTTAACTTCCCCGCAAAACACTCGAAGAGTCAATCTCTGTGATCTACGAAATCAGCTCAGCGAATGAGGATGCGGAACATCTGTTTATACCTTAAAATTCAGCCTGCGCTGTGGCATTACGCAATGCAAGCATGACGCTTTGCATTGCGTAATGCCACAGCGCAGACTTTATTTTTAGGTCTAAACGGATGTTTCTTCTCATCATTCGCCGAGCTGATTTCGTAGATCGCACAGATTGGCTCTTTGAGCGCTTTGCGGGTAAGTACACGCGCAGGCATTTTTTAGAGTGTAATGTCTCACATATATAATTAGCTAACAAATATAGTATGGGGTTTTTTTATAGTTAAAAAGATAACCAAAGCTAAAAAAAAAACATTTTTATGTTTCAAGACCCAAATTTTACTTGCCAGTCCGTAAATGTAATTTTCCTGTAATCCTTGGATTTTTATACTTTCGTGATCATGTAACACTTGTGTCCTAAATCATGCCAGTCGCAGCGATATAGCGTTTTTGAAGCAGCATATTTTCATTTATTACTTATTACTTGTATTTATTACTTATTTATTGCTTAC
Source organism: Ixodes persulcatus (assembly GCA_013358835.2). Taxonomy (NCBI): domain Eukaryota; kingdom Metazoa; phylum Arthropoda; class Arachnida; order Ixodida; family Ixodidae; genus Ixodes; species Ixodes persulcatus. Next base: position 21,351 of record JABSTQ010006628.1, read on the forward strand.
TGTTTTAGAAATTTGTTTTAGACTAAACACGCACTGCAGAATGAGTAGATAAACACCTGACGTTTATTTTGTTTTGAATATTTTGTTTACTTGCATTACAAATACAACTTGCGATAGTGAACACAACATACTTTCGGAACTTACTTATTTATGCTAATTTTCAGGGGAATTGCTTTTTCATACATTAAAACAAAATCTTCAAGCCAAATTTCTGAGCTTATTGTAATGTATCACTCGTTTCAGAAAAACGCTTTATCGAAAGCGCAACGCTTGGGAAAAAAAAGCTCTCTGAAACATCATATGAGAGCCCCATAAAAGTGTGATATGCTACAAATCCACCTTGTCCATAAAACCTCAAGATTACACTAATCAATAGACCGATCTCAAAAGCCTGTTTTGCTACGCCGGCGCTGCTTGATGAGGGACCTTTAGTCTTACTGCACGTGCGAAAACTTCGCTGGAGCTCTGCGCGTGCACTGCAGCCTGCCTACTGTGAACTAAAGTTATGGCAGCGCCACGGATGCACCGAATCTTTCGTGAGATCGGTGCATTGATAAAAAGTTAAATTGGCGATTTAAACAGCAATACTTGTGTCGTAGCTAATCTAGACAATTCAGTAGAAAGGAACCTAGCCCGAAGCAAACTCCAATGAAAAATGAGCAATTACATTTGTATTGCAGGTTAAAAACTTGTCCACATTTATTACAGTTCATGTCAGGGACAGTATTTACAAGAAAAAACACACACCACAAATAGTACACTTCGCCCTATATCTAAGAAGGGGGGCAAACAAATGGGTTTCTCCCTTTAACTAATAGGGTGCTTTCCATTGTGGTATATCCAAAATGACAACAATGATGATTGATCTACTATTTTTTGCTTCTTGGACAGATAGCCCCAGTTTATTCGGAGGTAATTAAATGCCCTTAAATGTGCTGTGACATCGCAAATTCAAGGTGCTTATTACAACTGAAATTGCTTCCTTCGCGTTTTAGGTGTCTAACGCTCGAAATATAAAGCTTTGAGTTCTAGTATGGGATGGTGAACCCTAATCAAAATTCGAATTTACATAAATGTGCCAGAAAAACAGGTGTTCTTTAAAACTGACTCCAACTTCTGAGATACGATCAGAAAAATATTCGATTACTACTAAAAATTACACGCAGGTAACGTGTTAACAATTCTCGACGGCCCCTGTTATTTAGTTCATAAAAAACAAGACAAAGGATAACATTTCGATAGAACGCCTGCTAGTTTCCTGATTTTAAAAATGTAAATGGTAACGTGCGATGTAATGCAACTCCTATAAGCATAGTACGTTCAGCTTACAAGAAATATAATTAAAAAGATAAATATGTAAGTTTGGCAGAATTTTAAAGCGAAAGTTTGATAGTCACTTCTTTGTCTGAAGTTCGTTTTTTTACATAGACATCGGAACTCTACTAACCTAAATTACAAGTCCCAATAATTCCTTTTCGCGAAGGTTTTGGAGCTTTACATTTGGATTAAGAGACTGAGAAACTCTACTGAGAGCACTGAAAACGAGAAGTCAGCTGATATAATATGGGACGCTGGGGAAGAAGTGTTCTCGACAGATTACAAAAAAAAAAGGTTGATGTCGTAAAATAAAGGCTGGTTAGGCTCACGCGGGAAAACAAAATGAAAATAGAGAAAAAAATGATTTTAGACTGCCTGCTGGACTTGCAAGGTACACAACATGTGACGTCACCATACTGGAGAGCGTGGAAAAATATAATGTTGGTATTCACATCACCTTTATTAGCCGTTTTCTGAATTTTTCTTTTTTTTAATTTATAGACAATAAATAGCATGCCGGAAAAAATAAGGGCTGGGTATTTTGAAAACCTGTATAGGTTTGCTACTCATTAATGTACCTCCACAACCCTCCGGATTATTGCGCTACAGTATTGTAGCGCAATAATCCGGCGTGAAATCAAGACGTTATCCTTTTGTCTTTATCTGATAGTCGTTATTCTGATTACGTGGTTTACGGCAAGATGTTTCTCGAACGCAGGAAGCTCGAGATTTAATGCTTCCGTAATCTGTTTTTAGGACGTAGCCCCTTTTGCAGGCGCACCCGGGCCCTTGGTTCTCTGGCGAACATGAGCTTCGAGAGTTGTTGCACTTTCGGGGGCATCGGGGACGGTAACGCCTGAACTCCATCGACGGACCGCACTTGGGTGGGCAAGTCCAGATTGGGACGCAAGGTCCGTTCGGCCTCTTCTTTCTGCAGGGAAGAGAACGTTGCATCAGTGCATATCACTTCACTTCTCGCCTGGTGTATATACAAAGGTTGTTTGGTTTTTGTTGTTGTTTTTAATTTCCGATGAGCTGAGTAGAAAAATCAAGACAAAATAGAGATATTACAACATGTAATCGAGTACGAATGAAATGCAATCAGCGTAGCGCGTGGCCTTTCATACATGCCGCGCTACATAGAGTAAACTAGAAACTGATCAGGCTATTCGGTGGAAGAAAGGCTGCGAGGTTGCGCGCCTTTTCTGATGTAGACACCTTCCTATCCTCCATTTTCACGCAGCATGTCTCGAAGGTCAGGTACTCCGCTGTTAGCATTTTACTCGTACTCAAAAGTACACGAAATATAGGTTCATACTGTAGCTAACGTTCCACATAACTACAGCGTAGATTTAGGCACTTATCATCGGACGTCGCACAAACTTTTGAATGTCCTCCTCAAAGCTTGTTGCCACTGCTGTGGTCGGTTATTCCATCACGAGTTACCCAGACCGTCGGCCGCCACGAATGTTTTTCCTTCACCCCCAACATCGTAGACGTCTGTCCTACCTCCTGGCGACTGACGGTCTTCTGAACGTACGATCAAATGACATAGAGCCCCAGCGGCAACCTTCTTAGAGCTGGACATGAAACATTTTGTACAACGTAATGCTATGCGCCTACATTTGTGCAGAGATTACGTGGAGAAGTAGCCATGGTGTGTATCTAAATCTTGTGCATACTAACACAATTTTCATCATGTTTCTTGGTTCTTAACCAGCTCATCAGTGGTGGAAAAACAAAAAAAGAACTTTCGTTTATTAAAACCGTTCAACTATTAGAGATGATAGCAGGTTCTGTATTTTAATAGTGAATAAATCAACGTCAGCATTCAGGACCTTCAGCGCAATCCTATGTTGTTGTTTCTTCCGCCAACTTTTTAAACAACGTGTTAGAACGTCGACAGAATGGTTAAAGGTCGACAGTTTTTTTTTTTAAATATAATATGAAACATGAAACCAACATTCAAGGTAGATTTTCTTTTATTTTTTTTTTATTTTTAATTGGCTTTAAGAACTAAAGAAACTTCTGGCCAATTACAGCCTTCAACTTTTATTTTAAATTGGATTATACCGTTATACCGTCAGGTGGTGCAGGTCCAGAAAAACAGTTTATTCCCTTTATTTTTAAGTCTCACTTAAAAATTGAGTCAAGTTTGATTTGAGCGTGGCAATAAAACTGGCATGTATTTTAGATATGAACAATTATGTGCTAAAATCACGTATTAGAATCTTACATAAAATAAATCTTATCTTCATTCTTGAAGTTCAGGACGTATGCCACCATTCTAAGCATTTTACCTCAAGAAATAGTGTCGTCAATTATGTTCTTCCCTACATCTCTGAGGAAAATATAGCCTAGTTCTTTCTGGAGCGGCTAGCGCCGCTCGTAACTATTTACCCCTGATTTCTTCGATGCGACTCAATGTGTCCGCAGCTTATTTCAGTGAATGAACGTACAACGTGTATAGCTGGTCAAAATGATACGAATCAGAAACTAAGTGGACTGCCGATTTCTTAAAAGGGCAGAAATAAAAAGTCACAAAACATTCAGTATTAAGCTATCAATTGTGTCTTTAAAGGGAAACCGAAGCGGTTTTGTATTTGAGGAAGAACACTTAAATCATCTTCATTTGGCCTCCAGGATCGCGAATATCGAGATTATTTTTTAATAGAACAATCTCAGCAGGCGTTCGGCGCATGCCCGTAGCCGCCATAACTTCAGTTCACAGGAGCCAGGTGACAACGCCCGATACGGCTCGTGCCTTTTCGTACTCCGCGTGCTCAGAGATCAAACGAGGTTGTCGCTCGTGCAGAACGACTAGTTCCTTCAAAGCATCGCGACCGCGTTGGCGTATACCCAAACTGGCTACTGAGATTGGTCTATTTGGTGCACGGAGGCTGCAAAATATCGTTTTCGAAGTACCGCCGAAGCCCCTTTTTTTTCCAGAGCGTGTCTATCAAAGCTATGGACGCGTGCACTCTCGCTATTTAAAAAAAAAGCAGAAGAAAAAACGTTACGACTGGTGTCAGTGGGGGAACATACATGGCAACCTCGCAATTGCACGCGCTGCCCACACGAGCGACACGCACTAGGCGGCAGAAATATCTGGATATAACGTAACGACTAATCGTAGGCTGTTTTTTTTTGTGTGTTTTCTCGCGTTTAGTTACATCTTCGGGGAAAACGAACGTAATATTCAGATTCACGATATAAAAATACACTAGATTTCACCTCTAACTAGTTTTATTTTTTTAATAACCTCTTCAGCCACTCTTTAGAAGGGCGACTTTGATCAGTCACGCTTAAGTCTGAACCAGTCCGAACGCAGCAAATGCTGCACTCTTAGAAAAAAGGGGACCAAAAGGAGGTAACAGACCACCTTTACCACCCTCCTCCCGGCCAGGGGTGAAGCGCTCCGCTTGTTACCTCCTCAGGCACAGCAAACACGAAGAATGCGGTGCTACCAGGTGAAGTTCGCCGCGTAGGGGCACCAAGGAGTCATGTATTACCTCCCAGAGGGTGCACCTGTTTTGCACTGCCAAAGCCTGGGCGCAGCGATTGGCTGAGGAAAGGCGCAAACGAGTTCGCTAATTGGTCTCCTCGTATGACACGTGATTCTTCGCGCATGCGTGGGAGAGCGCCTGCCCGGTCGACCGGGAGCGTCGGTGGCGTCGTCGCCTTCGGTCTTTCTTCTCGAACGTTCGACGGAGGCGTCCCAGCGCAGGAGCGTTCTTTATTGTTCTGTTCGGCTCAGTCTCTTCTTACGAGGTCACCGAGAGAGCTGCATTGACTTCAGTCGAAGATCCAAGTCGTGTGCACCGTATGCAGGTAAGAAATGTTCTGCGCGGGCGGCAGTTGGCGTCGGTTATGACCGCCCGGGAAGACGACCCCCGTCTTCCTTAGACAAAGGGTTGGCGGACATGTTGGCGCGTCTGAAGGCGTCGAGCGTTCGATAAAATTAGTGTGTGGCGCGAACGCAAACACGGCTTAGACCATCGAAGTTCATAAAGAGCAAGAACAGGAATGACTGTCGCTTGCACTAGCGCATATTTAGAAGGTTGACATACTCTAACCAGTGGCGTAGCCAGCAGCTTTTCCCCGTGTATGCGTGTGCGGGTGGAGGAAGGGGGAGAGCGGCGGTTCGGCGAGCCGAGCGGCCGGGCGACAAGACGCCTTTTGAATTGGGGGTCGCCTACGTTTAAGGCGTGAGGGGTATGAGGTTTTCTCTTTTTGGGGCCGTTGGTGTGTCGCGTTCGGACGTTAAATTGAGCATTTGATCAAATATTTGAAAATCTCAAATTTTTTTTTTTTCGCAGAGCAGTAGTTGATCAGGCATTCATTGGCGGCACTGGCCAACCGGCGCGATTAATTTTCAACGTCGTTGATATTTGTAAAAGTCAGTGTTAAACACTAATTTTTATTATCAACGTTTTTTTTTTTTAATTTAGTGATGTTTAATAAATAGTTTGGTAAAGTCTCACGTTACCTTGAAATACCGAATATAAATGTCTGAGCTAATTATTCGTGCGCTTCGCAAACATTAATAGTAGTATATTACGGAATAAGGTCATTTAACTTTTAACATTTATTTATTTATTTATTTTCAGTGCCTACCAACGGCCAGAAGCCTAGGGAAGTTGTTACAGGCAGCGAGGCTAGCAGTTATATTGTCTTGGCATTTTATTTGCCTGTGATCAGGCGTTTCTAAAACTCTGATCATTTAGTAGGCGAGTTAGATATAACTCAAGTTTGCATTATTTGAAGTTGATTGAATATACTTCTTTCGTCCAGCGGCAACGTTGTAGGGTGATTTCGTCGAGGGTACTGGATGGCTGCTACCTTGGACTCATCTCGTGACAGTTCTTAACACTGCTTACTTACTGCAGGTAAGCGGAGTCCGATATTTTATTTTGATTTTCTTGTTCCCATTTGTGCACTTGAAATGGGGCTCTTGATTTTTATGTTGATTTTGTGTGTCTGCTGTTTGTTCATTTCCGAGAGAAAATTGAGTGTATAGGGAGTATTCACTGGCGGCCATAGCTGTGTGCTCGGCTGCGGAGCGCGTGCTGGCGGCGAGCTTCCACAGTTCTTTCGCCACGTGCATTCCGCACCACCAAGATTGCCGGTCTTGGCAGCGTATTAATGCGAGCTCGTTCTGAGCATGCGCTCTAAACAGTGACCTCAAATATGGCGGCCAGTGAATACCCCCTATACTTCGAGTATATAAATTAGAGTAAGACACACATGGCGCTTGAGTGTGTCTTTTTCGGTGTTATTTTTTTGTGTGTTTTCGTGCTTGTGTGCTGTTCTTCTCATGTCTAAATAAAACATAGATTCAATTTTAAACTTTATTCTGGTAAATTCCTTCGGCAAAAAAATTTACATATTTGCCAAAGTTTGACATTCGGCAGTTAGAAATTATTCGTGCACTTCGCAAACATTAAGAGTAGTATATTACGGAATAGGGTCATTTAAGTTGTTGCCGGCAGAGAGACTAGCAATTATAGTGTGGTCTTGGCTTTTTGTTGTTGTTTTTTTTTTGCGTGTGATCAGGCTTTTTTTAAAGTCTAATCATTCAGAAGGCGAGTTAGATATGGTTCAAGTTTGCATTATTTGAAGTTGATTGAATATATTTCTTTCGTCCTGCGGCAACGTTGCAGGGTGATTTCGTCGAGGGTACTGGATGCCTGCTACCTTGGACGCATCTCGTGACAGTCCTTAACACTGTTTACTGCAGGTAAGCGTAGTGCAATATTTTATTTAGATTTTCTTGTTCCCATTTGTGCACTTGAAATGGGGTTTTTGATCTTTATGTTTATTTTGTGTGTGTGCTGTTTGTTGATGTCCGAGAGAAAATTGAGTGTATACGTCGAGTAAATAAATTAGAGTAAAACACACAAGGCGCTTGAGTGTGTCTTTTTTGGTGTTATTTTTTTGTGTTTTCGTGCTTGTGTGCTGTTATTCTCATGTCTAAATAAAACATAGATTCAATTTTAAATTTTATTCTGGCAAATTACTTCGGCAAATAAATTTACATATTTGCTGAAGTTCGACATTCGGCAGTTAGAAATTATTCGTGCGCTTCGCAAATATTAATAGTAATATATTACTGAATAAGGTCATTAAGTTATTGGCGGCAGAGAGACTAGCAAGTATATTGTCTTGGCTTTTTTTTTTTTTTGCGTGCGATCAGGCATTTTTTAAAGCTGATCATGCAATAGGCGAGTCAGATGGCTAAGTTTGCATTATTGGAAGTTGATGGAATATATTTCTTTCTTACTGCGTCAACGTTGTAGGGTGATTTCATCGAGGGTACTGGATGCCTGCTACCTTGGACGCAGCTGCAGGTAAGCGTAGTCAGATATTTTATTTTGATGTTCTTGTTCGCATTTGGGCACTTGAAATGAGGTTGTTGATTTTTATCTTTTCTTTTTGTGTGTGGTGTTCGTTCATTTTCCAGAGGAAATTGAGGGTATACTTCGAGTAAATAAATTAGAGTAAGACACACAAGGCGCTTGAGTGTGTCTTTTTCGGTGTGTTCTTTTTCTGTGTTTTTGTCCTTGTGTGCTGTTCTTCTCATGTCTAAATAAAACATAAATTCAGTTTTAATCTGGCAGAGCACTTCGGCAAAAATATTTGCATATTTGCCAAAGTTCGGCAGTTAGGTTTGGCGGTCATAGGGATCTGCTGTGGTGCTGAGTAGCTAATGTGGTGTAGCGCTCTGTGGTGTATGTTCTTCCTCTGCCCATGTCTTAAAGCGCAGTCATGTTTTTTCACGTACAATACCAACTCGCTCAACAATCAGCACTTGTATATACTAACCTGCTACAGTAGTTGTACCCCTTTGACTAAGATTTGTTATAAGAACTTGAGATTGCGCGAGTTGGTTATTCATGTTTTTCGACGTAGCGCACTCGAGAAACTGTCACTCGAGCATTCACACACCCAAAAAACACACCGTGCGTGTGTTCTTTCGGTGTGTGAATGCTTGAGTGACAGTTTCTCGAGTGCCTACGTCGACAAATAAAAATAAGATTTGTTAGTCACCTAAGTAAATCGGGGTGACAAATTTAAACATGACCGGTGAATAAAAAGTGCTTACTAATCTACGATTACCACCCGCCATGTGATAATTTTTGTCAGTGGTAATTAGTCAACAGTTAAACTGGTCACGTCTGGAAAATATGGCCGATGCTTTATAATGCAGGAATCAGTGGCCCATCAAATGCTCCAAATGCGTCTTAGAAAAATCTAATATTTCTTCACAGTTTCTTCAAATTGGGGATGATTTGTTTCAACTTCATATCACATGATTTCCACATTTTTTTGGTTCCAGGCAGGGAGTGCAATCTACCCGGTGGCTGTCAGCTCAAGCCTAATTAATCCTGAGGCGCCCAGCTATGTGGCAGTGGAGGGAGACCTCGAAGCCGCGTCGCCTGCTGAGGCAGTCCTGGTTGCATTCTGCCTCTAGATCATCTTTAGCTACGACTAGAGCCCCGAAAGTGTTGTTCCAGATGCCTTCATTGCGCTTAGTGGTTTCATCTTAGAACTTTTATAAGATGTCTAGTCATGCCATTGATTGTTATGCCATTTTGTTTGTGACAGCCACAATAAAACATTGGCATGTACTTTCAGAACTAGGCCGTCTTCATCTATTATAAGGCCCACCCTTGAAGCACGTACTATCACACCCACAAGGGGCCATAGTAGCTTTCTTTAGAGGGTAAAAGTGATTCCATCAAGTGTGCATTTAACCTGTAATAAGTTGGTGAACTGGGCCAGTTGGTAGCTGTTTTACATGATGGGGAAAACAGCTCGGAAAGCGCGGACTACGAAGAACAAACACGACAGGACAGCACTTTTCTGTCGTGTTTGTTTTTTTTAGTCCGCAATTTCTGAGCTGTTTTCCTCATCGTGTGTATTTAACCCTTAAGTGGATCATAGTTCCCTCCAAAAGGAGGTAAAAGCAGCGCCCTCAATTATGTCGTCTTACCTCTCAAACGGATTGAAACTCCCCCCTAAAGGAGGTAAAGGCTGACCCTGAAAGGATGCACTTTTAACACCAAAAGGAACTAAGGTTACCTCCAAAAGGAGGCAATGTTGCACCCTAACCTAGGCGGTAAGTTTGCACCCTCGTTGCAGGGGTAACGATACCTCCAAAAGGGATTGCCCTGTGTGCAAGTCGGTTACCCCCTTAAGGAGGGTACTACAGTACCCTTTTTTTTTAAGAGTGTGGGATCCGATAGAGCCAATCCAGCAGCGCCAAAAGTACATCGGATGGATGGAAGTTAATGGCTATACCCTTTGTAACGGGCGGTAGCTTGCGCCATCTAGGCCTAAGTCCATGTTGCTCGTTGTCTATGTCGCTTTGCTCTATCACCGGCTAAACTAATCACGCGCAGAAAAAAACGCGATACCGCGCCAATGCTCCCGCCGCGAAGACAAACTTTTTGCGAAAGCGCGAGAAAAGTTTGCTTACCGTGAGCCAATAGGGAGCCCGGATTGTCAGCGAACTCGAACATCAATCAATCGCGCTACTCTGCTCCCTACGGGAGCATATACAGTGGCGCTAGTCACGAAGTGACTGAAGCGACTACGTCACTCTTCTAAGCGTCATTAGCTTTGTTTGATTTACTTGGACCTCCTGCACCACGGGGCAGAAACGAGCAGGGCAGTGTACTTCCGGTATCTGTATTGAGATACGACCGGAAGTATGCCGCCTTACACTCTCCTGTGCCGGTGCAGGAGGTACACGTAAATCGAAGGAAGCTGTTGTAGACAGGACTTCGGGCGCTCTTTTTGCGCTCACTTTTTAAATCGGGCGAAAAAAAAAAAAACACGCCTTAAACTGTTTCATAAATATGTAAAAAAACAAAACTACGTTTTTTTTCAAAAATTCTTTTAATTGGTTTGGTTCCTTACATCGATTTCCGTTAAAGTTACTACTGCAGCATGACCCACAAAATAAATTGACAATTTAATTAACAGTTTTTCGTCAATTAGCGTAATGATCGTGACGATTGTCCCTCCCTCTAATATCCGCCGAGCCTTATAAATGCACTACAAAAATGGCATCCGTGCAACTCTGACCCTTGTGTTTTTATTATGTTCTAATTAAAACCAGTTGCCTTGTATAAAACATGAGGTATACATTTTAATTTTGTACGAGAAACCCAAATTATGTCAAATCAACAAATTGTGGCTTTGTATTTTTGTTTTCACGTATAATCATTACAATGCTGAAACTACGACTCGAACCAACTTTGAAGTCCGTGGAAAGTATGCATACGTTCCACAATCACAATCGGGTACTGTTTGACTGAATGTCTTAATCTTGAAAAAAAAAACTTGTTTTACCTCACGCTTACAACTATACTTAGCACCATTACGAATGTCCGGTGACGAAATTACCCGGGCAGTATTCCGGAGGCACGCCCAACATTACGAATCTGTCAACCCTAAGTGCCTCACTGGGGCCTAATCAAATTTTGCACCAAAGCGTTAGGGACAAAGAGAGTACTTTTCTTTGGCCCTGACTAGCCACAAAGTCGCCAAGTCTGAAAACTCACTACTTCGCCACATAACTGCCATAGTGCCAGACAGGCACGTAGCCAGGATTTTGATTCGGGGGGGGGGGGGGGGGGCTCGCCCATGACAAAATGCTGTATGAGGGGGAGGGGGGAGAGGAGGTCCCAGCTAAATGGAAGATTTCGGGGGGGGGGGGGGGGGGGCCCGAGCCCCATGGGCCCCCCCCCCCCCCCCCCGGGATACGTGCCTGGTGCCAGACATTAGCCCAGAATGCCAGAATCCCACGTAACAACAGAACTTCGTGATGTCTCGTTAATTTGGACAACTCCGTTCCCGTAAAAAATCGTCCATAATGTGAGTTGTCCATAATAACGAGACCAAAATGCATGTATTTTCCCAATGTGTCCCCGAAAGTGGTGTCCATATAGCGGAGTATCCATATTAACGGGTTCAATATTAACGAGACATGACTGTACCAGCAGTGAAGTCTGATTCTAGCATTTGCACGGGGATGAAAACCCAAGGATGCCAAACGAAATCCGAACGTCGGGCAGTGAAGCCTAACTCGCTCAGTTTTGCAATTTTAGCGTGAAAATGCCAAGTGAAAACCGGGCTACCAGAAGTAAGCCTAATTCCGGCACTCGTTGGGCGAATCGGTGGCCGAGTGAGCTAGCGCACACCAGCTCGGAGCACGTGGAGCGAAAGCTCGCGCTGCAGAACCCAGATTCCTGGGTTCAATCCCCATCCCTCTCCGTTTCGATCTGGATGAGCATCGTACCGGCATGCGGTCGTGTATCACTACTGTGTGATGCACGTTAAAGGCCCCAGGCTAACAGTTGTACAGCACTGACTAAATTTCTCATCTACAGCTGGGAGACTCGTCCTCCGTTAAGGCAGACCAAGTCCTAGGCTGTATAAACATACACACAACCCAATTTTGTTTTCCGGCACTCGTTTGGCATTTGAAGGCCAAAAGACCCAGACACTGATGAAAAATGATTGAAATCGGTTATGCCTTGATTATATGGGTTTTCGGTGCCTTAAAGTGCCAGACAAAACAAAGAACACATTTTGACGCAAGGGATCGTACTTAGACGGGTAACCACGGAAACAGGAATACAAGTAAGATGTAGGCATTACCTTATGTAGCCCTTCTTGCATTCGCATCCGATCTTACATGGCATGCTGCATTGCTGGATGTCTGATTCGCCGCATACTTTCATGCAGTCGCTGACGCAGGGTGAAAACCGCTCATTGCGCCTTCCCTGGCACCGCCAACAGTAGCTCAGAGGGTAGCACGACCGGTCCTGAGCCCGGAAGTATCCGTACTTGCATATGCACCGTACTCCTGGCTTTGGAATTTGCTGAACACGACCGGTCAGTGCGTTGCAGAACCGGTCCCGCTGGTAGCGGTACCAGGCGCGCATTTCGTTTTTTCCGCATCTTTTAATTGGTCTCCATGCCACAGCTGCATTAAAAGAGAGGACAGAGAGTAAGCATATCTACGTGTCACTGGACTGTTTCATGTTGAAAATTTCAGAAAGCTTGTCTTAATCACGTAGAGCACTCAGAAAAATAAAATTTTAATTAGACAGTTTTCCCCGTAGGCTCAATAAACATTAGGTTATGTGTGTGTTTAATGAATCTGGATTCATTAATTCGCGAAAAATGATCAAGACTCCATCGCACTTGTTTTTTAAGATCTTCATCTGTATTCCCCAAATAAGATCAATTCACACAAACCTGACATGGGATAAATCTCCGAAATTGAAACACAGTACACAGAGTATTGTGTTTTTTTTCTATTTTGTCGGTCACACCTATATGGCCCCCATGCCATGACTGCATTAGAAAACAAAGACGTAAGCGTACGTCTGGTGTCACCATATTATTATTAAATGTTTGTATTTAAAACGGTCTTCAAATATTGTAGTATAAAATTTTACATAAGACAATGTGATAAATATATTGATATTTCACTATCAACGTAAAAGTACACCTTATAATCTCAGGGACCAAAAGTATATGACACCGAAATCTCGAACTAATTACGGTTTACAAAGATTAGCACATCAAGTTCCTGAATTTTTAAATAAGTATTTGGAAATTGAAGAAATAGTTAAAGATGCTGTATCGTCTTATAGTTTTAAAAAGAGTGTGAAAGCTTACTTCTTGTTGAATTTTGGCTAGTGTTTTTTCTACTATTGTTGATTGTACGGTTCTGACGTAGACGGTATGACGTGTGTTCATGTGAATGTTTTATTACTTTTGACTTTGATGGTACCCGAGTGTTATGTGTATTTATATTACTACTAGCGCTAACATTTTAGACTTTGTCCTATCATTGTCTAAATGCTGCTGAATTTTTTTTTTAACTTTTTTTATTATATTTTTTTATTCTTCCCCTCTGCTGCTGAACGATGTACACGGCTGGTGGAGCCTCGTCAGGCGGCGTTAGATCGCCTTTTGCCCCACCAGCCAAGACTACTGAGTCTGAATAAAGTTTATTATTATTATATTAATGATTGTCAAGCGCAACTTACATAAAGCTACTTATGTCAGCAGCAACGTTCGGCAACAAATGTGAAACGATGTTGAAAAAATCCTTCCCAAAGACGCACAAGTCAGTCTAAATTGGGAAATAATTCATACCTCGAAATTATCACCACCAAAAAAATATGAAAATACAAGACGTATAGACGTATCGCTGGCTTCAACGTATTTTAACGTGATTGATCAATTATTAAAGTTATCCGCAAAGTTTCACTAAAAAACGCGCTATTATCTTTTTCAAATATAAATAGTTGGAAGAACATAAAACACACGGACGAACAAGACGATTTCCCCCTGTGTTTTCGGTTCTTCCCACTATTTATATTATCCTTACCAGCACACTCTCTATTCCAAGTATATATTTTACGCATCTTCGATAACTAGATAAAACTTCGTATCGCGTCTAAGGGAGTTACAAATGGCAGAAGTAACTACTTAACGCTCAAAAATACCTGAAAATGTTTAGCTCCCTAATACTTGTGACAAGTTTTGTCTCTACAGTTTTCTCGCTAGGAAAGCATCGTCAAACAGATCCTTAGCGATTTGTTGCGCCTGTCCCATTAACCCACAATACTTCTTTCTTTTTCTTTTGAATTTTGAACATACGTTAAAAAGTATGGCTTTTTGGCTTCTCCATCTTGCTGCGGGCGTGTGCAGATGTTTTCGTGGTCAAGTTTTTGCTCAAGACTGGCTCAACGTTGCCAAACTGGCGCTCCAATAGACGCAGGCAGAATCAACTTTATACGTTTGGTGGTGGCAGTCAGTTGAGCCTATCAAACGCAGCGTGCAACTTTGATGGCGATCAAAGTAGTATTTAACATCGACTTACGGAAATCCCCTCGATGACAAGCGAACATAACCACTTTTTTAACCTTAATTAAAACAAAGGCCAGCAGACACCGACCGAAAAGAACCAGATGGTCTCAGCAAGGCACTTAGACGGCCTCATTAAGCCTAACTGGCTACCGCGCACATTGAACACAGTTATAAGCCTCTTTTATGCTCCCACCGCTAGATTTTCCACGTAGTTTCTCAAAATCCACCGTGCACAAACTCGGATACCATCACAATATCTCTACGCCAACCCGGTTAAGTAGAGAACGTGGTAGAAGGCATAAAACCCGCTCTGGAAAATCGGTGTTGCATACAATCTTAATATTGTTAGGCGAACGCTGAAATGATGGAAAGGGTCGGTTCCTTAAGCCGATTATGTCATTGAAAACAAGTGGAACGTATTGGCTTGCGGAATGAAAAAAATTTACTACGAAGGGCATCCGTCTCTGCTTCCTTAACTGGCCACCGATCACCAATTGTTATAAGTAAATTGAAATTACGACAGAGCAGAATAAAAATGATCCCATTGCGGTGTACTCAGTACAGTGGTCAGAGTGTTGAACGTAGTGAGGTGCAAGCAAATTGACCTTCCCGTATTCTGGACCTCATCTCAGCACATAAAACTAAAAACTAATAATGGGCAGAATTATGTTAAGTTGAACTATCTTGTACTTGAATGACATCCTATATATTCTATGACAAACCATAAGCCATCCAGCTTGGCGAATTAATTTGTTGAAGGTTAACTAATGAACAGTGCAAATTCATCATTCTAATCGTCAGTATCTCAAACACTATAGAGGCAATAGTGAACTATGCCGTCCTGCCTAAAGCCCCAGGGAAAAACGCACTCCTCACTTTATACAAGTATCAAATGCTTTGAAAGCACCCACTACGTGACGGTGAAGGTCTTAGGAAGCCAATGGTGGCGCACAACAGCAGATTTAACTGACGGACGCCATTTGGCCCCGCGAAGCGTTTTTGGTTATGCGTATTGGTTGTTGTTTATAAAATACACTCTCAAGGAACTTTGGTCCGGGGGCTACGCTCCTGGGAATGTCCCTTGGAGCATAGACGGCTCTGTGTTTCAGAAACATGAAAGCATATGCCTATGTTCACTTTCTATCTGAAACATCGTATAACGTCATCAAAGATGGATCTCAAGAACGCTTAATTTTGTCGTAATATAGTCGTATTAGGAATAACCTCTGCAGTAGTCCTGGTGTTTTCAAAAAGCAAAAATGAAAAACAAACTAAAAAAACTGAAAAGGCCTGTGGGAACGTTTGACTTTACCGTGACGGTCTATAATCTAGATTAAACTTGGATAGACCTTGTGAGGAATTGTCAGAACGTCTGGCAACAATCTGTGCGCTGCCATTTTTGTTAGGTTGAGATTCATCTGCTGTTTGTCAATTTCGTCGGTAACAATCGAGGCCTACTGCTCACCGTCATCGATCATCAGTCAGACCTGCGAGCTAAGAGTTAGTATTGTTTTACTTTCTTCTTGCGCATGTACGTGGTCGTCGCGCCGCCGATCGCTGGTTTTTCGTCCCAACCAACATGGAGGACGTACACTTCAGCTCGAAATTTGGCCCTGGGTGCCGGAAAAAGCACGGGCGCGGGCGCCTGGTTTTCGAAAGCGCTTTCTCAGAGCGAGTGCTTGTGCGAGCGAAGGATTCTTCAGAATTACGCTTTTGTGCCCTGACCGTTGTCAGCGTCGAAGCCAACTGGTAAGAAGGATCGTGTCCTTCGGAGCCCCACTAGATGGCGCTGTGCATTTCCCCTATGGTCTATTGTTTCTAGCACACTGACAGTCGAACCCAAAATGAGGTAATGCTTAGTATGGCACCCTAGCGGGAAACATTAACAAAAGGTTCATGCACAAAGAGCAAACTTGAATGGTCCTTTGATGAATGATGCCAAAATATGCAGTTTGAGTGCGTTTTTACGGATTCTTTCTACGAAGGGAAATGACCTATGCTGCAGCCAAGTATATGAGATTAAAATCGCTTTCGGTATCACCTACCTGTAATTGTGGAAAACACTACAAAACAGAGCAGGGCCAATGGCTGTTTTGAAGCCATGTGCTGTGCCACGGAGCGAACGTGGTCTCCTGACAAACAATTCTGTAGCGTGTTTTTTCTGTTTTCGCGTGACTGTACAATCCTACAACAAGGACAGTTCCGACAAACGCTTCTCTTTCCATAGAAGCGAAGAGATCGCTCACACAAGTGAAGGATGTATGCACCTGCCTCGTCTCCAGTTTTGCATCGTATGTCTCATATAAAGTTGTCGTTCTCTATATGTCCCTCGCTTTAAGGGCAGGCCTTAAGCCTCTCGTCGTAGAAAACCTGTAGCTTCCAGTAAGAAGACATTTCTTGATGATGTTCTCTGAATGTTAAGGCTTAATAAAAAAATAATTGCGTGACGATTTTTTATTGTAATTTAAATGTTATTTGACTGAGAGCTTTTCTTTGTTATTTCATGAAACTTTTTAAAGCTTCATAAAATAACAAAGAAAAAAAGGCATTCCTTTCGAGTTTTTTTTTGTTTTTTTTTTTTTTTACGTGAACATCAAGAGAGCTTCAGGTATCCTTCAGTTATGACGAACCAGTCGTTGAAGAAAAATGCTGCTTAAATATATTTGAGCAATAATCTTGTTCTGTGGAGAAAGTGAGCTAGCACGTGATTTTACTATATCCGTGTATACGTGTGGCTGGTGCCTAATTAGGTTTACAAATGAAAAGACAATACAGGGGTATATGAAAATAAAATTAAGAATACAGTGGATGGCTGCTTTCGAACGAGCACCGATGACTCCAAACCCTGAAATCTGTGAGCACTTCGGGGCGCATAGTATAGACGCCTATCCTTCGGCAACTGCGTGAAGCTAGAAAATTATTTCAGCAACTTGTTTTAAACAATAGAAAGAACATTAGGCTTGCACTTGATGATAAATATTGTTCAATGGACCTTTTCCAAAGTTTCTCAAAGAGTGACACGTGCGGGATAGACTTCACTGTTTCTAAAACAAATACAAATCTACCCAACTATAAAGACTCCATAGAAACTGCCGTGCAAGCAGAGCTGACTTCTGAGGACAAATATATAGCTCGGTCATGATTATGTTAAAAGCACAAGCAGAGTTCTGCAATTTTACGATGGAAATAATGGCCGCACACAGCCACGGGGAAGCGTTGTGCTGGCTCGCGCTGCCTCTTGCTGAAGTGCGATCAGCAATGCTTTTGTCGTGCTCTCTGGTTCCAGTGATTGTTGCAATAACTCCACCAGTGTTAAAGAGATTGATGAATGCATGCATACAATTTTTTTTTCTTGATATCTTCCTGTTTATATATCTCTTATGTGACACAAGCACAATTCTAAACTTTCTACACAGAAGTCTGCTCTAGTTTATTTAGAATTCTTGCGAGCCAAATACTCGTGGAAGGTAATAAGATATATCTGAAAAGCTTTGAGACGAGACAAAGGAGGTGCGAGAGCTAAGAGAGTTTCTTGGCCCGTTTGCCAAAGAATTCTTTGGCGAAAGAGCCAAAGAGTTCTCCGGAGACTTACTGGGCCCTTTGGAATTGTTGTTGCCACAGCCATCTTTGATCTATCTATCCTTTTTCATAAACCATCTGGCATCAGAATCCTAAACTACTTTTTAAATCAGTGCGTTATGGTCAGTTTAATGTATTCCGTTCTCATGTCCCGTGCAATTTTGGTAATATTACAGACGCACGCATTTTAATACACCATAATATAGATGCAACTGCAAGGTATTGCTACCAGAACATCCTTTTTCAGGTCCTCCTGTCGTCTTCTACCGCTTGCGTACTTTGTTTGAGCAGAGCCTCTCATGCTGTACGTGAGTCTACCCTAATAACCGAAGGAGTGTGGAAACAGGTGAATGTTTCTTTTTATATTGAACCACCAGTCACTACTGCAACCGTTTTTAGTGCCACTTCAGTGAAAACAGAAACAATGCCCGTCATTTTTTGACGGAGTTAACAAATTGTCGAAATGAAATCATGCAAAAGAAATCATCTTCACGAGTTGTGAGACCTGTGAATCATTTTTCCGCTACGCCACCTAGGGTACCCTGCTGCTAGCGGGCTTCAGGAATGACACTTTTTGCGTTAGGTAATGTAATTTCTACAGAAAGAATACCATATTAAAATCGCATTAACGCAAATGGATTGCACATGGAAAGGCCTTGTGACATCATTAAACCTTTCTAAACTTCGCTTCACCTTAATTTCGGGCACAGCCCACGATAGAAGCTGCTAGAACCACCAATCAAGCCGCGTCGAAAGTGCAACGTCATGATCCTCGTCAAGCTTCCGCTTGTATTGTAGTTATCGCTAAACCAAGTATGTAAAGGGAGGACCTTGTGACTTGGGCTTTTAGTATGTGTGTTGGTGGTTACATGAGTTCTCAACTTGGACTGCGCTCGCACATATGATGAAACAAAGTATAGAGTCACCGCGATGACGTTGAAGTCGGCGCCATCGTTCTAAATATCGTTCTTTCCTGATAAATAACTCCTTAGTTACTTTTTATCTTCGGTTTATCGATGTCTCGAGTACATCTTGCTAAGAATGTATGTTGATATCCAATCACACCGACATTCGTTTCTCCAATCCCCTTTAACAATTGTTGTTGAGCAAGCTATGTTTTTTGGAGTCGCACCATACAACTAAAGATGCAGCTGAGCAAACTCCGGGATATCTGGAAGTCATGTCCAGCTACTTCAAGTATAATTTTGTTTTAGTCACGCTTTTTGCGAACCAGATGAAGCAATGGTCAGAATATTCTTGTAATCAAGCATATTCAGAAACTCGTTTAAGACAACCTGTCGAGTGTGAAAGATACAAATGGTTTAACCAAAACCGTATCAAAATTAATTCTATGATAATAAAAAAAACTTGACACCGGCGGCGCACTAGGTGGTTTTTATGTAAGTATGTATGCAGGGCCCCTATTGAAGCTATATCAATATTAAAGGGACACTGACAGGGTATTTATGCTCGCCAAGGTTTTTAGTTGTCCGTGACACATGAGAGCCCAACTACCCAGAACAAAATTTGCGGCTCAAAATTCGGTTTCTTTCCGCCCGAAAACCGCCGATCAAGAACTGGCCGGTTCGAGTCTCGCTCACTCTCTTTTCCGTGGTCACGGGCCGTTTTCTAAGGTATCGATGCGACCACCAAATTTAATCGAATCGTGGGTCATTGAAGGCACACAGTCAATATTAAAAATAAAAAAAAATATGAAACCCATTTTTTGTGGCTTCAAAAAAGCTGCAAATACGTTGATTGAAAAAAAAAAGTAGCACAAACAACCGGAAGCTTTCTGTGCGTTCACTCAACATGGCGTCGTTTCGCGTATCGTGGGACTAGCACTAGCGGATGGCAGCGGACGACGGGCGTTGGACCTCTAGCTACTTCAGAACTGTCGTTCACGGTACTGGCGAATTCTGTCTTTCTTCGAAAGAGAAATTTCGGACCAATCAAAAGAACTGATACTCATCCCGTATGACATGCCCGACCAGCAAGCCGATTGCACGAAGACGTCGCCGAGTCGTCGTTCCTTCTCCTGGCTGAAGACATCGCTCGCTCAAACGTCAAGCACGAAGTGCGTACTTCGAGTTGAATACACACGCGTACGGTTACTTTACGAGGTGCGAATGTGCCCTATGCGTGGTGCTGCCCGACTTCAAGCCGGGAGTGTATGTATTGAAGGGAAATGGGCAGCAAACTTCCGACATACAGTCTACCAGCTGCATAATTATGCATGAGAGTGTTCCTTCCATAGCTCAGTGGAAAGACGTCCGGTTCACACGCCTGGTGTGGGTGTACCTTTCATTTTTTATTTTATTTTTTGTCAAGCATTCTGCGATGTTTACATTTCTTTTTTTACAATTATCACAGGAAAAAAATTGTTGTGGACGATACGTCGCTGAACTAAATGGTATGGATTCCATTTTTGACACCTGCGAACTCAGTGTATATCACTTTCCACAAAGTGCAAGGAGCATATGAATCGGGTAGCGTCCGCTTTCCGAGCTTCGCGTAATGGTTCTACAGGAATTGCAGCCAGCCATTTATTCCGACGCGTTGATCTTTCGGAAACTTGTGCACTCTGGCCACTTTCAGATGCAGGACATGTGAGGCAACTCTTCATGCAGCACCTTGGAGTTGGGAGTATTCTTTTCGGAGCTGATCACGGGATTCACCACGGCACTCGGGCACTCACTACTAATTGCCAATACTTAAATGTACAAAACAACTCATCTTGAAGTACAAAACAGCGAGCGGAACAAACATAACTGCAAAGGAATACCACGGCGAACGGACGCATTTCGTCTGCTACGTGAGGAAAGATGAGAAAAAAAAAAAAAACGCACGGTCGGGTGTAGCCACGTGACTTCCGCCACTCCCGCTATCCTTTCCACTTCTCCGTTTCGGTTTCGGTTTCGCGCAGTTGCGTGTTTTGGCTTTATTAAAAAAATACGTGACTCTGTAGCAAAATATTAATTGGGTAGTCTTCCGACACCATAATGAATCGCCTGACGAAAAAGGAAAAAAAAGATTTGGGGGGTGTCAGTGTCCCTTTAAGATTAAAAGCTATACCGTACAGAAACAAAATGTGCACGTATCACCCATATTTCTTAATAACATAAAAAGGACACATATGAAAAAAAAATATGACAATTAAGTTGTTTTATCAGCGGACTGCAGAATTTTGGGTTGTTTAACGTACGCTCCCATATCTTTTGCACGCATTGAATAAAACATAGAAAATAAGTTCTTCAGCGGTGTGCCGCATTCATCTAACTAAAATATAGCACTTTGGCACATGATTGAAAACAAGTGCAAGAAAGCATCGCCATCTCCGCCGTTCGACAGGGTAACTATTGCAGAGAACCAAGGGCAAACATCAAACTGTACTGTGTGCGTTCTTCGTTGAGAAAGATCCACATATGTCAAGTGGTTCTTTACCATTTTATTACGAAAGATGGTTCCAATATGTCACTTTTTTATGGGATATTAACAAAGCAATTTTGTATCCAGACTCCTTTCACGCAAAAAAAAACAACAATTAAGAAGTACTTCAGGCAGCGAGAAACGTTTTTCTTCCGAGTACATTTTTTTTAAAGCGCGAGTTGCAATTTTAGTTATGTCACCAGATAGTTTTATGGAAAAATGTGGGGGAGCCACCATTTTAGTATTAGAATGTACCCTTTATATATGGTTTTTGTTATAACCTTAACAGATTTGATTGACAAAAGTCGGTCAAGCCACACAGGTGCGGTTTGTGCGGGTGAGTTATACGGTTATGGGGACATAATCTATAGAGACAGTCGTAATGATCAGTCGGCTAATTAAGAAAGGTTTGTCAACTAACTCTTTAACTAGTGAAAATATAGTTATGGTTCAATTAGAAACGTGCTGAGCGTCATCAAAAAACAACAAATTAGTAATTTTGAGAAAGACTTTAAGCGCGTGAGAAACGCAGTAGTGCGCTGAAGTTACCACTCGTGCCGGAGGGGCAAGGCTACCGGTGCCATAACGAGTCCGCGCGATTTTTCCTTCTTTTATCGTAGTCCCAGCCTCGTACCTGTAGCACGAGTGGTACTTTTAGCGCACTACTACGCTTCTTACGCCCTCAATGTATTTCTAAAAGTTATTGATTTAGTGCTTCTTGATGGCGCTCAGCAAGTTTATAATTGGAACCATGTAGGTCTGTTTTCAATAATTAGAAAGTGAATTATAAAATTTTACTTAATTAGGTGATTGATCGTTACGATTAGCCGCCTATACTATGTCCCCCTGGCCGTATTACTCGCCTGCTTAAACCGCAGAAGTCTAGCTGTCACGGCTTTTTTTTAAACAAATATGGGAAGCTTAAATAAAAGCACCCATATAGATCCTGGCAAAATGATGAAATCAGTAAAAGAAATTCAAAGTTTACTATACAAATTTGGCACGCCGAAGTTTTAAGCAGCACCTGAACTTACCTTCACGATGTGTTGTCTTACCGTTGAGATGTGTCGTCGTGTCCTCTCCGATTGTCACCTTTCTCGACACGAATAAAAAAAACATTAAATTAAAAAGTGACACAGCGTACAGCACATACTCCGATTACAAAAATACGAAGAGGGAGTATACAAAACCTGTGACAAGGCAAACGCAAACTGGAAAGCTAGCAGTGTCCTCATAGCTTAAGCTCAGGCGTGATTTTGAAAACCGGTGATTAAAGAATTTCAGTGTGCGACTACACATGATTTCGGCATAATATTTTCTTAGAATATAATAAAAAATAATGTATTAACAATTTTATGTGCGGAGGTTTACGCGTACTAATGCAATAATAGATTTTTATGCGAATTATATTGCCCACGAGTCATTTAAAATCCTGCCACTAATTATAGCTAAGTTGTAAGCCGTTATTAAATTATTAAAGCACAATGGTTCGGGAGCTGTGCTGGGGCATGTGTCCGATAATTTGTGGTTTATGTCGCGGCCATAAGGAACAATAGAGGCACGCAACTACTAATTGTATGCCTGCTTTGAATCCTCATTAAAAAAAAACATTTATTATTTCTAAGAATAGTGCAAGCCTAAATTATCTATCTCGTAGTTCACAATCATGCACTTTGCCAAAATATTTTACTTCATATCACCTACAAAAACGTTTCTGACAAGCTCAAGCTCAAAATGCACACTTCGCGTCGTATATGATGTCGGGCTATGATATTGACCTTAGAACACGTTATTCTAACCAGGTACGACGGACGACAAAGGGGTCAACGGAGAAACACATACCAGGAGAAACACAGCACGTCTTGCGACGTCTGTGCTTGTCCCTTGTCCCCTTTGTTGTCCGTCGTCTCCGGTTAGAATCGTGTAAGGTTAATCAGCTCGCCTGCTTCTTTGTCTTCTGACTTGGGATGTCTCCTGTGTAGCACAGAGGGATATAAAAATTATAGACACATATTATAAAAGCGCCGCAACAGGAAAGGGTTGCAGTTTTTGTCCCTGCGATCTTCGGCTCAATTGAGATGACAAGTAGTACCCACCATAGCACCACTCCTTGGAATGTAATAATTAATCGCAAATTCTTTAGATGCATAGCTAAAATTCGGTTACTGCGAGAGTTTTTTTTTTTCCAGTTTTTTATGCTCCTCTAAAAATACCGATCCATTTTTATACGTTAAATTCCACGGCATACGGACCTTCCAAAATTTACAACTTTGTGGTTTCTCTAGCACTTCAGCGTCCTATAACAACTGTGGTTTAAACAAGCCCGGAAAACCTTCCGAAAGGAAAGAACCATAGCTGTGAAATAGAAATATCTTCTGCAAGCCGTCTAGATACGAAATGCACCTTTTCTAAGATATTTCAGGAACATATTATGCTTTGAGAATGGGCAAGCAGCAAAGGACTCCACAAAACAATATTCGTAAATTAGAAACCAACACGCTCAACCATCTAAATTAATCCCATGCCCACATTTTTTAGTACGCGCGCCCAAGGTCTCTCCCACCCGTTCCACACCCAAAACGTCAGCTACATCCTGTTCACCCATTGAGGCGATGTGACCTAGATACGGCTCCCCCAAGCTCACCTTTGTCCCCATCGTGCGTAACCTTCCGCTCCGAGGTCGACACAACGAAACCGCTCAAAGGCGAGAAATGCAAGATGGCGGATTGTTTGGAACTAGATACTCTCGAACCCAGGCGCATGAAATACTCCGCGCATGCGCACCGCGTATTTCTACAAAAGGTTCATTCTGAATAAAGCCATAAGAACGACAGCCACACCAAATTTCTTGCACTAACCCCGTTTTCTTTTTTTCTTTTTTTTTCTTTTTTGTTAGCCGCGAAGACGTTTTCCGTATTGAATCATGGGAATTCAAAATTTCACTGAAGCAAGGTAATGGATAGCACACGTAGATATAAAATGGGGTTTTCCCGGAAACAAATAATTAGCTCCGTGTTTGGTATTTATGCCAATGGTGCAAGTTGACAACATCCGTGCGGGTCAGTCTTTCTGTCATCAATTAAGTTAGAGACGACTGACAAGTATAACTTGAAGCAGCTCGACTGCTTTCTAACTTCGTCTTCGATCTGTCTTCCTCTCCACTTTTTTCTCGTTGGCCCTTTTGCAGTGTACGGACGGCAGTATACGTGGCTATGCGCTCAATACCCTATTGATAACCGGGTCGTTGTGCTGGATATTGTCACCTACAGAAGACCACCTGAAGACACAGACTGAACACGAGTGCTCCGGGGGCATTCGCATGATACTCGTGCTGAAGCCGTGATAACACTCGTCCGAGCCGAATGCGGAGGCAAAACTCATGTCCAATTTGTGCATCGCGTTTACCTCTTTCAGACAACATGAAAATTCTAGAACTATGTCTTTGGTATGTAGGAGGTTATGCTTGGATAAAATATTTCGATTACAGTAATTTAATTACTTCCCAAGTAATTTGCGTATCCGCGTGGTTGTACCCACGATTCTGTAAGTGTGAATGTAGCATGAGGTGCAACCCTACCAATCATATTGTTTGTCTGTTTTTCTTCTTAAGGTAAACTACGTTCTTAAACTTTCGAATTAATTTTCAAGTCAGGCAGCGCGACTGTTGCTTCTATGAATTATTATTTCTTCGTATATAAATATTAAAGCGTTTGTCGCACAAAGACAAATTGAAAAGTAACCTATTAGCAGGGAAACAAGGGTATGGCAGAACAGAGAAAAGCCGATACACACCACGTGATGTCTACGTCAGAATCACGGTAGGATCCAAGGTTTCACGTACTTCAATGTATAAAGCAGCTCGCTAAGTAGATACCTCCGTTCACTCCTCCAACCCCACCTAAAATAAATTGCCCTAGTATTGAAATAAACCTGCACATGATCCCCCATTTCGTCGAAAACAAATATTGCTCGTACTACAGCGGGGGCCATAACGCAATATTGACTGGGTCTGAATTAACTAGTCATTACTGTGCACCATGGGCGTACCAACCGGGGGGCAAGGGGGCGCTCGCCCCCCTCCCAGTTCTCAGAGAGGGAGGGGCAAGGCATGTGTTCTGCCCCCCTGAAACAGCCGCCAGTGGGCAGAGCAAGCACAGGCCGGGGGCGTTCAAGGGATACCAAGGGCACACCGCCCTCCGGCCCGGAGAGGGGAAGGTCTGGTTTGCCCCCCCCTCCCCCCCCCCCCCCCCCCCCACCCCCCACCCCATTTAAAACCAAGTTGGTACGCCACTGCTGTACACCATTCCTGTGGAAGCGCAACGAAGTACAACTTTACTTTGGTCAGTTTCGAAAAGCTGGCGGTTCATATTCTTACAAAATATATATATTGGGTACTTCACCTCGAAAGTTAAGGTAACCGGACGCGGACATTTTCTTTCAAAGTCAACATTTTGACTGGCAGGGGTATGCCGTCGTACGCAGCTACTCGTCGTACTGACGTCCGCGTTTCCAGAGAGTCAACGTAGACGCGGGCACCGCCTAATTGGACGCAGCTGCTATCAACCCATCTCAGATGTAATCCTGTGGCAGTTCATTGGGCCGTGAGGTGTGTGTCACCGCCACCTACAGCCTCGCAAGCGTGGGGAGATCGTTGGCAGACTGTGTTAATCACTCTAACAAATGCCTGCGCCGCTACTTACCCGCAAAACACTCGAAGAGCCAATCTCTGCGATCTACGAAATCAGTTCAGCGAATGATGAAGCGGAACATCCGTTTAGACCTAAAAATGAAGGCTGCGCTGTGGCATTACGCAATACGAAGCGTCATTCTTGCATTGCGTAATGCCACAGCGCAGATTTCATTTTTTTTTTTGTATAAACAGATGTTCCGCTTCATTAGCTG